>AWOL01S0027771.1:0-24908 GCA_000715115.1 Nicotiana otophora | reverse complement strand
TGGCTTAGACGGTATTTCTACATGCATATTAGGAAAAGAATTGCATTTTCCTTTTGTTAAAACCCTTTCACAAGAAGAAAGTAATTTTGTTAGAAAAAATACTGTTTTTCGTATAAACAAACTCTCTCAGCATGTAACCTTTTTAAAGGACAAAATAAAAATAAAGAAAATCGAGCAGATTTTAAAAACCCCGGAGATAGTTACTAAGATAGCCAATCTTCAAAACACTTTTGAAAAAGAAATATGCTCTGATTTTCCAAACGCTTTTTGGGAAAGAAAAAAGCATTTTGTCGAGCTCCCATACATTGAAGGATTCAATGAGCAGGTCATCTCTACCAAAGCAAGACCTATTCAAATGAATCATGAAATGATGGAAACTTGCAAAAATAAGATTTCAAATCTTCTCAAAAATAATATTATTCGCCCCTCTAATTCTCCTTGGAGTTGTTCTGCGTTTTATGTTAACAAAAGTGCAGAAAAAGAGAGAGGTGCTCCACGACTAGTTATAAACTATAAACCCCTGAATGCTGTCCTTAAATGGATTAGATATCCTATTCCTAACAAAAGGGATCTCTTGAAAAAACTTACAAAGCCAATGTATATAGTAAGTTCGATATGAAATCTGGTTTCTGGCAAATTCAAGTAGCCGAGAAAGACAGATACAAAACGGCTTTTAACGTTCCCTTCAGGCAATACGAATGGAATGTGATGCCATTTGGACTCAAGAATGCCCCATCTGAGTTTCAGAACATCATGAACTCCATCTTTAATGATTACAGTTATATGTTTATTGTTTATATAGATGATGTTCTTGTCTTTTCTGAAGACATAGATTCTCATTTTAAGCATGTCAACACTTTTCTCAAAATTGTTAAGAGGAATGGTTTGGTAGTTAGTGCCCAGAAGATTAAACTCTTCCGAACCTCCATTAGATTCTTAGGTCACGGCCTATATCAAGGATCTTATAAACCTATTTGTAGAGCCATCGAGTTCTCGTCCAAATTTCCTAATGAAATTACGGATAAGACCCAACTGCAGAGATTCTTAGGAAGTCTCAATTATGTTGCTGATTTTATCCCTAAAATTAGACAGGTATGTGAACCTCTTTACAAACGACTTAGAAAGAATCCTGTCCCTTTGAGTTCAGAACAAACACAATCTGTCATCCAGGTTAAAGGATTAGTACAAAACCTTCCTTGCTTAGGAATCCCTAACCCAGAAGCTTCTATGATTGTTGAAACAGACGCTTCAGATATAGGTTACGGAGGTATCCTTAAACAATAAATTTTCAGTGAGTCCTCTGAACAATGGGTTCGTTTTACTTCAGGAATCTGGAATTATGCCCAGAAAAATTATTCTACTGTTAAGAAAGAAGTCTTGTCTATAGTGCTATGTATCACTAAATTTCAAGATGATCTTATTAACAAAGAATTTTTAGTAAGAGTAGATTGTAGATCTGCTAAAGAAATTCTTCAAAAAGATGTCAAAAATCTTGTTTCAAAACAGATATTTGCTAGATGGCAAACTCTACTGTCTAGCTTTGATTTCAACATTGATTTTATTAAAGGAGAAAATAACTCTTTACCTGATTTTCTAACAAGAGAATTTTTACAGGGAAAGAATGAGGCCCTTCAAGCCTAACACCCCTTCCAAAGGGAAGGAGATCACTAAACCACAGATGGCTAGACCATTTGTTCCTCTTCCAATTACTCGAGTAAAACAACAGCCCCTCAAAGGCCACAACTTTCTTTTCAAAACCGATATACAGCTCTAGCTGAATATCCAAAACTACCAGCACCCATTCCAGTTCCCTCAGAGAAACTTACCAATCCCCAACCTAAACCTCTTGAAAAAGGATCAACATCTAGCTCCTCAGTTCAGACCAAGGAAAGCTACGCCATGAAAGTTCCAGAAACTTTCGCAGAAGCAGTTAACCCTTCAGCAAAGAAGGCATCAGAAGATCTTCACAAAGAAGAAAAATTTGATTGCATTACCATCCAGGTATTACCCATATTAGCTCTAGACAAAGAGTATGAAGGTCTCAAACTAGAAGACCTTATCAAACCTTGATTTACGGATTTTAATTATGTGGATACTGACAGTCCATACAAGACGAGAAGGTTCTACGAAGCTATTCTCATCGACACAGACTCCATTGAAGTAGAACATATTTTGTGCGATAATAGACCAGGGTTTATTAATTACTTTAGGTTTACTATAAAGAAAATTTTATCACCCTTTGAGTGGTTTGTAGATCATTTGCACACACCAGTAGCACTCACCATGACGCATCGTCCCCAAACTTATAACTAGCACGATTATAAAGCTGCATGGTTTAATTTTCTGTATCATAGGCCAGGACATACTTGGTTTGTAAAATATAGCCTAGAGGTCACTAAGGCTGTAATTCCCAGGTGGTTCTACGAGTGGTGGAACCTATTCGGAGGAAACAAAGAAATCCTCCCACAACAATTTCTCAGTAGGTTTGATGATTTTCAGACCAAAAAGGCCATCTCTACTTTGCCTGAGCACATTAAGATGTGCAAATATTTTATCCAGAAACGAATATCCATCATTATCAGTTGGAATTTTACTAAGGCAGAATTTGATAGAATCAAATATCTGTCAAAAGAAGTCAAGATCAAAGGATGGACTCCTAAACAACAAGTCCCAAAAATCCCGAAGAACATTCATCAAAGCTTCACCTTCCAAGGCGGCTCTCAAAGAAAAGCTGAAACAATCCTTACAAAACATAGATAACTATGAAGAAAGCCAGATCATGCAATTGATTGAAGACGCTGCTTCTACAGGAGAAAGCAGCAACAGAGACATGTGTGACCCAAAGGAAATAGCTTTGGCGTACATGGACCCCAACTACGACTAAGAAGTCTGATTGATGTCGTGGTTGATGCAGACTTCTTAGTCGTAGTTGGGGTCCATGTACGCCAAAACTATTCCCTTTGGGTCACACATGTCTCCGTTGCTGCTTTCTCCTGTAGAAGCAGCGTCTTTAATCAATTGCATGATATGGCTTTTTTCATAGTTATCTATGTTTTGTAAGGCTTGTTTCAGCTTTTCTTAGAGAGCCGCGTTGGAAGGTGAAGCTTTGGTGAAGCTTTGCTGAATGTTCTTCGGGATTTTGGGGACTTGTTGTTTAGGAGTCCATCCTTTGATCTTGACTTCTTTAGATAGATATTTGATTCTATCAAATTCTGCTCTTGTAAAATTCCAACTGATAATGAAGGATATTCGTTTCTGGATAAAATATTTGCACATCTTAATGCGCTCAGGCAAAGTAGAAATGACCTCTTTGGTCTGAAAATCATCAAACCTACTGAGGAATTGTAGTGGGAGGATTTCTGTATTTCCTCCGAATAGGTTCCACCACTCGTAGAACCACCTGGGAATTACAGCCTTAGTGACCACTAGGCTATATTTTACAAACCAAGTATGTCCTGGCCTATGATACAGAAAATTAAACCATGCAGCTTTATAATCGTGCAAGTTATAAGTTTGGGGACGATGCGTCATGATGAGTGCTACTGGTGTGTGCAAATGATCTACAAATCACTCAAAGGGTGATAAAATTTTCTTTATAGTAAACCTAGAGTAATTAATGAACCCTGGTCTATTATCGCACAAAGTATGTTCTACTTCAATGGAGTCTGTGTCGATGAGAATAACTTCATAGAACCTTCTCGTCTTTTATGGACTGTCAGTATCTACATAATTAAAATTCGTAAAGCAATGATTGATAAGGTCTTCTAGTCTGAGACCTTCATACTCTTTGTCTAGAGCTAATATGGGCAATACTTGGATGGTAATGTAATCAAAATTTTCTTCTTTGTGAAGATCTTCTGATGCCTTCTTTGCTGAAGGGTTAATTGCTTCTGCGAAAGTTTCTGGAACTTTCATGGCGTAGCTTTCCTTGGTCTGAAATGAGGAGCTAGATGTTGATCCTTTTTCAAGAGGTTTAGGTTGGGGATTGGTAAGTTTCTCTGAGGGAACTGGAATGGGTGCTGGTAGTTTTGGATATTCAGCTAGAGCTGTATATCGGTTTTGAAAAGAAAGTTGTGGCCTTTGAGGGGCTGTTGTTTTACTCGAGTAATTGGAAGAGGAACAAATGGTCTAGCCATCTGTGGTTTAGTGATCTCCTTCCCTTTGGAAGGGGTGTTAGGCTTGAAGGGCCTCATTCTTTCCCTGTAAAAATTCTCTTGTTAGAAAATCAGGTAAAGAGTTATTTTCTCCTTTAATAAAATCAATTTTGAAATCAAAGCTAGACAGAAGAGCTTGCCATCTAGCAAATATCTGTTTTGAAACAAGATTTTTGACATCTTTTTGAAGAATTTCTTTAGCATATTTACAATCTACTCTTACTAAAATTTCTTTATTAATAAGACCATCTTGAAATTTAGTGATACATAGCATTATAGACAAGACTTCTTTCTTAACAGTAGAATAATTTTTCTGGGCGGAATGCCAGATTCCTGAAGTAAAACGAACCAGTTGTTTAGAGGACTCACTGGAAATTTGTTGTTTAAGGATACCTCCGTAACCTATATCTGAAGCGTCTTTTTCAACAATCATAGAAGCTTCTGGGTTAGGGATTCCTAAGCAAGGAAGGTTTTGTACTAATCCTTTAACCTGGATGACAGACTGTGTTTGTTCTGAACTCCAAGGGACATGATTCTTTCTAAGTCGTTTGTAAAGAGGTTCACAGACCTGTCTATTTTTAGGGATAAAATCTGCAACATAATTGAGACTTCCTAAGAATCTCTGCAGTTGGGTCTTATCCGTAATTTCATTAGGAAATTTGGACGAGAACTCGATGGCTCTACAAATAGGTTTATAAGATCCTTGGTATAGGTCGTGACCTAAGAATCTAATGGTGGTTTGGAAGAGTTTAATCTTCTGGCACTAACTACCAAACCATTCCTCTTAACAATTTCGAAAAAAGTGTTGAGATGCTTAAAATGAGAATCTATGTCTTCAGAAAAGACAAGAACATCATCTATATAAACAATAGATATATAGCTGTAATCATTAAAGATGGAGTTCATGATGTTCTGAAACTCAGATGGGGCATTCTTGAGTCCAAATGGCATCACATTCCATTCGTATTGCCCGAAGGGAACGTTAAAAGCCGTTTTGTATTTGTCTTTCTCGGCTACTTGAATTTGCCAGAAACCAGATTTCATATCGAACTTACTATATACATTGGCTTTGTAAGTTCTTTTCAAGAGATCCCTTTTGTTAGGAATATGATATTTAATCCATTTAAGGACAACATTCAGGGGTTTATAGTTTATAACTGGTCATGGAACACCTCTCTCTTTTTCCGCACTTTTGTTAAGGACAACATTCAGGAGTTTAGAACGTGTTCAAAAGAACCACCAGGTCGAACTATAGATAGATATAGTTAAATCATATTCATTCTGAACCTAGTGATTTTACATGTTGAGAATTGGTGAAATGGTATTTTTGCAGGCAAGGGCATATGCAAAGGTAATGAAAGCAACTCTCTTCTTCTCGAGTGCAACTCATAACATCAATGTGAATAAGATCTTCAAGTTTATCATGGCAAAACTCTTTAACTTACCTTGGACTGTCCAGAGGAATCTTACTATTGGTGAACCAATTATTGACTTCTAGATTAGAGTTACTCTACTTTTCCTACTGTTGCTGTAACATTCTGTTGTAGATATAGACCTCATTTTGACACTCTTTTCTTTTGGCCGTTGCCAGAAAAATGGAGAACAGGACGATGAAAAGAGTTGTGCATTCTTTAACTTTTAATGTTGCATTCCTTTTACCTTTTTTTCCTTGATAATTGGTAAAACTGTGGATTCATAGCCTTTTTTTCCCTTTTTTTAAATTTTGGGAGTGAAAGTTGAAGGTAATTGTTAGTAGATAAAATAGAAAAGTTTAATGAAGTGCAGAGATGTTTGTTAGTAGAACACCTATGGAAGGTAAAGACACATATATACGTGGATTTAAGGTTCCTGCCGGACGACAATCATAGCCTAAATATACATGCTAGCGATAAATTGTTAGTACTTATAAATTAATTTCATCTATTATTATAAGTTTTGATCTATTGCTAAACCTAAACATGCTCCTAAGCATACAATACATGACAAAATCAGAGAATGATTTGAAATATTCCTTCTGTATTCAATGTATTCATCGCAGTAATACCTACGTATATATATATATAAAACAATGAATCTATTTAGAGATTAACAAGTACTTATATTTGTCTTGAAATTTTAAACTAAAGATCTTAACTTCAGGACAATTCAGGATATTTTTATCCAAAAAATTTAAACTAAAAAAACTAAAATTCAGGACGCACTAACTAATTTTTAAATAGCAGCCCTTTAGAGTGACTAACTGATGTCATTTCTACATACTTAGCTGAGTAGGCCCATACAAATAGCTTCACCAAGAAGGCCCAAAGGTAAAATCTGGACGCATTTTCAAATTGGGTTGGCCATATTCCTTTCATTCCTCCTTTCAAAACAAATAAGTAATTAAGTACAATATACTTGCACTTCTCAGTTCATAACAAGAGAAAACCCTAGCCACTTTGCCCTTCCTTCTGTCTTTCTCCGTCCAAAACTCCACCGGAGACTTCACCATTTTTTATTCTAACACCAACGCTCCCCCTCGCAAGTTGGGGGAGGAGGAAATCACTACCATTATTCTATTTTCTTATTATTTTTTATAACATTGTAATATGGTAGATGTACCTGATGACATCATTTGGCTTATTCTGTCAAAATTACTTGTGAAATCTCTCTTATGATTCAAGTGTGTTTCTAAGCCATGGCGTTCTTGGATCAACAACAACGAGAAATGATGCACGCTAGAAGTTAGAGAGAAAATAGAAGCTACTGCTACGGAATAAGCTAGGGCAAAAGAAAAGAGATTTTTCATTCATAATTTGGAATTCTCTTTACAAGACATGTGTATACCACTTAACTCACGTGTAAGCAAAATAAGATAACTAACTTAGGGGGTATTAGGCAAATAGCCAAGTGTATATATCAACTCTCAAGGGGCCTAACTGCAAAACCCTTAAAACTAAATACTTATTCATTAATAATAACTAATATAACTACCAGTACTTCCTCTTTAGCTTCAATTAACATCAGTCCTCCCCTGTTAAGTTCTTCCTTGTCCTCAAGGAATAAAAGAAGGAAATCTAATCTTTAAGGCTTGATAATCTTCCCAAGTAGCTTGGTCAGCTGCTAACTTCTCCCACTGAACTAAAACTTGAGCAACTGCTTTATTTCCTTTTTGCACCATCCTCATGTCAAGCATTTTGAATGGTTGAGGGCAGTAAGGGCTAGAAAGTTCAATCATAGGTGGGTGAGAGATGAATGTTGGTAACTTGTGACAAGGCATACGTTGTGATACATGGAATGTGGGGTGTAGTAAGAGCTGAGTAGGTAGGAATAATTTGTATGCTACAGAACCTATCTTCTGTAGAATCTGGTATGGTCCACAATATTTGGCTGAAAGTGTGGTGAAATGATGACTTAACATGGTCACTTGTATGTATGGTTGGACCTTCAGGTAGACCCAGTCACCTTCCTGAAAGACTCTATCTGATCTATGCTTATTGGCATGTTCCACCATCCTCTGTTGTGCCCTAGCAATGTGATACCTCAGTAGCTGGAACTTGAATTCCATGGTGAGTAAGCTTCTATCAACTTCTTCAATGGCTAAATCTCCTACTACATATGGTAAGTGAATGGGTGGTGGTTGAACATAGAGTGCCTCATAGGGGGTTGTTTGAATAGAAGTGTGAAAGGTAGCGTTGTACCACCATTCTGCAGCAGCCAAGTAGAGGAACCAATCGGTCTAAGAGTCTGAGCAAAAGCTTCTTAAGTAAGTCTCCAAACATCTATTAACCACTTCTGTCTACCCATCTGTTTGGGAGTGATAGGCAGTTGAAGTGTTAAGGGTCACTCCCAACGTAGAACATATCTCTTGCCACATCTTACTAGTGAAAATTGGATCCCTGTCACTCACTATATCCTCGGGCATTCCATGAAGCTTATAGATGTGATCCATGAACAATTTTGCAATGTCATGAGCTGAGTATGGATGGGATAAGCCTACAAAGTGAGCATATTTAGTTAGCCTATCTACCACATCCCAAATTACAGTTTTCATTTTTGACTTTGGCAAACCTTCTATAATGTCCGTGCTTATTCTTCCCCAAGCTACAGTTGGTATTCTTAAAGTCTGCAAAAGGCGTAGGTATGGTGAGTTATCATACTTGTGTCTAGGAGTGTTCATGGTTCAGCTTGGGTCAGGTTTTCCCTAAAAAGAAACCAAACCAAGTAAGTCGGTTTTTCAAATATTGGAACCAAACCAAACCAATTAAGTCGGTTTTTTATCGATTCGGTTTTTGTCGGTTTTTCGATTTTTTCGGTTATTTGTCGGTTGTTTCTTAAATATGAGACATACACTATCAAACGCATATTCCGGCGACTACATTTTCAATGTAACGCTATCAAACCAATTGCTCTTTGAGAAATATATCATTTACCAAGATATATTGATGATAATTGACTCAAATAGTGATGAATAACTTAAGTACTCAATTATAAATCGATAATTTTTAACATGAAATAAATTCTTGTACTTAGTAAAACAAAACTACCAATCAAACTAGAAGGCAAAGAATTAGATTATTATAATAGTAAAGAACTAGACTAAAAATACAAATGACTAATATGTACCATAAAATTTTAGAAACTTTATATAAAAATATACATATATATAGGTGTAATAATAAATTTAAATAGATACTTTTATAGTCGGTTTGGTTCGGATTTTTTCGGTTATTTGTTTATTAAAACCAAAACAAATTTAATCGGTTTTTAAAATTTTAAACCAAAACCAAACCAAACCTAAAAATATCGATTTTTTTGGTCGGTTTGGTTCGATTTTTCGGGTTTTTATGAACATCCCTACTTGTATCTCTGGTAGATATCACAATCTTTGACATATTGCTAAACATCAACTTTCAAACCCTTCCAGTAGAATAGGGCAGCTAGCTTCCTGTAAGTGTGATCAATCCCTGAATGTCCTCCAATTGGAGAATTATGCCGGAGTTACATGATGTCTTTCCTTAATTGCATATCAGGGTCTATCACCAGTTTACCCTTCTCAATTGCTCATGTACATAAGTGTAGCCCTTAATCTCCATATCCTTTGCTTCTAGAGTTCTAATCATTTCTTGTAGTTCAGGGTCCAAATCCCAACTTTGCATAATCAGCTTAGGCAGGGCTGTCTTAAATGTGGATAAGGTCATAGCAGCCAACTCCACTAAGAGTAACCTAGACAAGGCATCAACAACCTTGTTTTCCTTCCCCTTTTTATATTCGATGCTGAAGTCATACTGCATAAGCTTTATTATCCATTTAAGTTGGGCTCCAGTATGTAACTTCTGTTCAACCAAGAATTTGAGGGACTTCTAGTTTGTTTTAACAATAAATGTCCTGCTAGTTAAGTTTTGAGACCATTTGCCCACATCCATGACCAAGGCTAGTAGTTCCTTGTCATAAACTGATAAGGATTGATGTTGTGTTGAGATACCCTTGCTAAGGAATGCTATGGGTTGCCCTTTCTGCATTAGAACAACACCAATACCCAGGTTGCATGCATCATTCTCCACCATAAAGGGTAAGGAGAAGTCTGGAAGGATCAACACTGGTGCTGAAGTTAGTGCCTCTTTGAGTCTGTCAAAAGCCTTTCTTGCCTTTTCATTCAACATGAAACCATCTTTTTTTAGCAAACCGGTGAGGGGTTTCCTCAGCACACCATACCCCTTAATAATTCTTCTATAGTATCCAACCAAGCCTAGAAATCCCCTCAAGTGCTTCACAGAATTAGGTTCAGGCCACTTTTTCACTGCTTCTATCTTCTTAGGGTCTGTTGCCACCCCTTCTGCTGAGATATAATGTCCCAAATATTCTACCCTAGCTGCAGCAAACACACACTTTCTCCTCTTTGCTAGTAATTATTTTGTACTAGTAGGTCAAACGTAATTCTCAGATAGTGCACATGATCTTTTAATGTTTTGTTATACACCAAAATATCATCAAAAACACTAGAATGAACCTTCTAAGATGCTCTTGGAATATGTGGTTCATTAATTCTTGAAAACTGGAAGGTGCATTAGTTAGGCCAAATTGCATAACTAGGTACTCATCATCCCCAAAGTGTGTCTTGAAGGCAGTCTTGGGTATGTCTGCAGAAGCCATTCTTATCTGACGTTATCCAACTCTCAAGTCTATTTTAGAATAGACTTGAGACCCCCCTAACTCATCAGGTAACTCTTCTATCATAGGAATAGAGAATTTATCTTTTACAGTTACCTTGTTCAAGGCTCTATAATCCTCACACAACCTCCATGAACCATCCTTCTTCCCAACCAATACCACTGGAGAGGCATAGGGGCTTGAACTGTATTGAATTAGTCCCCGATTCATCATTTTTGAACCAGTTTTTCAATGACATCTTTTTGGACTGGTGAGTACCTATAAGGTCTGGAGTTCACTGGGATGCTTCCTTCTATCATAGGGATATGGTGATCAAAGACACATATAGGGGGAGGTAACTGCTTTGGTTCACCAAATATCTTCTCATATTCTTCTAACAGTCCTACAACTGGGGCAGAGTCACACCTGTGCTCAGGTTCAGGTGCTCGTGTTGGTTCAGCTTCTGCATACATCACCTTGACTATAAAGAATTGTGATGTTTCCACTGTCATCTTACTCAAGGATTTAGCATCAAAGTGTTTTGAACTTTGGTTGAATGTCCTGTAAAATCAAACAATTTTCCTTGATATTCAAACTCCATAATCAATTTTCTGAAGTTAAACTTGATATCCTCCGATGGACATAACCACTGAATTCCTAGTACCACATCACTTTTCCCTATAGGAAATATCAAGAAGTTATCCTGAAACATGGCTCCTTGCATGAACCACTTGAACCTCTTACACATTCTATCAGTTGGGATTTCTCTGCCATCTGCTACTTGGACTAGTTGTGACTTAGTTTTAGTGATCACACAACCTAATCTCTTAGCTGTCTCTTCATCNTATACACCAAAATATCATCAAAAACACTAGAATGAACCTTCTAAGATGCTCTTGGAATATGTGGTTCATTAATTCTTGAAAACTGGAAGGTGCATTAGTTAGGCCAAATTGCATAACTAGGTACTCATCATCCCCAAAGTGTGTCTTGAAGGCAGTCTTGGGTATGTCTGCAGAAGCCATTCTTATCTGACGTTATCCAACTCTCAAGTCTATTTTAGAATAGACTTGAGACCCCCCTAACTCATCAGGTAACTCTTCTATCATAGGAATAGAGAATTTATCTTTTACAGTTACCTTGTTCAAGGCTCTATAATCCTCACACAACCTCCATGAACCATCCTTCTTCCCAACCAATACCACTGGAGAGGCATAGGGGCTTGAACTGTATTGAATTAGTCCCCGATTCATCATTTTTGAACCAGTTTTTCAATGACATCTTTTTGGACTGGTGAGTACCTATAAGGTCTGGAGTGCACTGGGATGCTTCCTTCTATCATAGGGATATGGTGATCAAAGACACATATAGGGGGAGGTAACTGCTTTGGTTCACCAAATATCTTCTCATATTCTTCTAACAGTCCTACAACTGGGGCAGAGTCACACCTGTGCTCAGGTTCAGGTGCTCGTGTTGGTTCAGCTTCTGCATACATCACCTTGACTATAAAGAATTGTGATGTTTCCACTGTCATCTTACTCAAGGATTTAGCATCAAAGTGTTTTGAACTTTGGTTGAATGTCCTGTAAAATCAAACAATTTTCCTTGATATTCAAACTCCATAATCAATTTCTGAAGTTAAACTTGATATCCTCCGATGGACATAACCACTGAATTCCTAGTACCACATCACTTTTCCCTATAGGAAATATCAAGAAGTTATCCTGAAACATGGCTCCTTGCATGAACCACTTGAACCTCTTACACATTCTATCAGTTGGGATTTCTCTGCCATCTGCTACTTGGACTGGTTGTGACTTAGTTTTAGTGACCACACAACCTAATCTCTTAGCTGTCTCTTCATCAATAAAGTTGTGGGTTGATCCATAGTCAATAAAGACTTCCAAAGGCTTCTTTTCAGTGAAACCTTTGAGTCTCAAAGTTCTATACCCCATGGTTCCATTTAAAGCTTGTAATAAAATGGCACAGTTCTCCATAGTCTCTTTCAGTAGTTCTTCCTCTTCCATTTCCATTACTTCATCATGCCCTTCTTCTTCAATCTCATGTTCTTCCTTTTCCTCTGATTCTAATGAAAACAAATGTCTCTTAGACTTACACCTATGTCCCGAAACAAATTTTTCATCACAGAAAAAACAGATTCCATTGGCTCTTTTTTCATCCATTTCTGCTGGAGTCAGTCTTCTCCTTATACTGTTGTCCATCCTTACACTAGAAGGTGTTTTGAAGTTGCTGACTCCTCCTTTGTACATGGTATTGGGTAGTAAGCCTGGGGCAAGGTGCTTGGGTTCGCCACTCTCTCTGCACTGCTAAGCTCAGGCTTAAGGTGTTTTAGGAATATGCTAATAATATCCTCCACTTAGAGATTGAGCCTTGTCATTACACTAATGAAGGCCTTCTGATACTCCTTTACTGTCCCAATATGCTTCACATTTACTAACTCTGTCATGGGGTCAGAATACTCTGCCCTAAAAGTATCACATAAATCCCATATGTATTCTTCCCAAGCTGGAAGTGGCAATGACCCTCTACTACTCATATAACCTAGGTGCCACTGAAGTGCATGTCCTTCAAAATGTAGAGGGACTAGCTTCATCATTTGCTGAATAATGACCTCTTTCTCTGAGAAAACTTGCTCCACCTTATATATCCATGTTCTCAAGTCCTCTCCATTAAACTTTAGGAACTCTACTTTGGTATATTTGGTAAATGGTATGTTTGACAATGGTACATGATGATTGTTTGGGTATGTTTGGTTCTGATGACTTATAGGTGTTGGTTGATATGGGCTGGTAGTTTGTAAATAAGGTGTGTGATGGTAGAGAGGTGGTGAATATGGGTGTTTTGGATATTATAGGCTAAAGGAAATTGGGTGTTGTGAGCATACAAGTTATAATGGGTTTAAGATTCAGGGTAATTTCTTTGGAACTGATTAGGATGGTACTGATAGTACCTATTTCATGCAGGTTGTGATTGATCTAAGTTGACTCTGGGAATTTGAGCTTGAAGGGGGATATTGCGACTAAAACTGGAATTATGATTAAATGGTATATGATTATAAGGAGGTATCCGTGCCATACTGTTTTGTGCAATGGGGAACTGGAAGTCCAAATGAGCAGAGCTCATAAGGTTTATGCTAATTGGGGATAATGACTGCCTGGGTTGTGTCTGATTTGGAGTAGGGTTACCTCCATGGGTCGTTAAGCTTGAGTATGGGAAAAAAGCAGGCAGCTGAGGTGGAACAGTCACACCAGTCAATGGAACAATACTCTATGACATATTCCCAGGTGGGGAGCTAAATGACAGTGCATTCAGGAAACTGAGTGGACTATTTGTTGCCTGAATCGGTGAAGCTAAGTCACCAAATATCAGCGGAGTACCCGAAGGGGAATACAATTCTCCATCTCCCGAAGAAGGGTCCTTCCCTCTTTTTGGTCTTTTTCTTCCATGAAGTACCTCCTGGAGATCTCGAAGAGCTGAATCTTGAGCTTGAATAGCTTGCTCCTGTTGCAATTCAATCTGTTCTTGTCTCTGATTATACTGGTTCATGTCAGCAGACATCTTGTGAAGGATATCCACCACCTCTGTTATTTCGAAAGCCATGGATTTACGGTGCCAAGAGCACCGCTCTAATACCACTGATGCACGCTAGAAGTTAAAGAGAAAATAGAAGCTACTGCTAAGGAATAAGCTAGGGCAAAAGAAAAGGGATTTTTCATTCGTAATCTGGAATTCTCTTTACAAGACATATGTATACCACTTAACTCACGTGTAAACAAAATAAGATAACTAACTTAGGGGTATTGGGTTAATAGCCAAGTGTATATATCAACTCTCAAGGGGTCTAAGTGCAAAACCCTTAAAACTAAATACTTATTCATTAATAATAACTAATATAACTACCGGTATTTCCTCTTTAGCTTCAATTCACATCAGTCCTCCCCTGTTAAGTTCTGCTTATCTTCTTTTGTTCTAAGCATAACAAAGAAAATACCAGAAATTGAGTTGTTCAGAAAAAGTAAATGAGCTATAGCGTGTAACATGAATTTTTGATCTTTTTAATGTGTGAAAAAAACAATACTTCTTTTTGTGCTTATTTATATGTATAATGATTGCATTTTCAGTACTTTTTAGCTCATTAGGAATAGCCTCAATTGCATACTCTAGAATCTGGAGGAATATAATTTAATTTGTGCACAGGAATTCTTGTATGTTAATATTTTTTTTTTTGAGAAATAGGAAGTAGTTATATTAATATTAGATGGGCACAGAAATATTACAAACCATAGTTATGACATGTTGAAAGGAGAAAGGAAACTGGGATCAACACCTAATCAAGAGAGAAAGAAATGGGCAGCAATAGAAGAGAGAANGCTATTTTGACCCAAAGTTGGGGGAAGTGCAGGAATAGCCACTTTGAGGACCCCTATTTAAGGTATAGCCGAAGGTTATAAAACTCTGCAAATATAATGGCTTCAAATCAACTTCAGACTCGAGTGTTCGAAAATTTTATCGGAAGTTTTACTTTTTGCTTGAAACTTTTGTGTGAAGTTTCACCCAAATGTTTGAAGTTGAGGTAACCACTAAACATTAAAAAGTTCACCTTAGAAGTAGTTAGATGAATTTTCTCACACATCACTTAAGCTATTGGACGGACAAGGATATAATAAAAGAAGGAAATTTTACCTCATGTGGCAAAGGTTTACACCCTATTTATTATAAATCAAAATTCTTTTAAAATATGATTTTTTATAGCTATCTTTTATTTTTATAGCAAAATAGGTATTTATGGTATACAGTATGTTGAAAGGAGAAAGGGAACTGGGATCAACACCTGATCGAGAGAGAAAGAAATGGGCAGCAATGGAAGAGAGAGAAATATTTAGTTGAAATGAACTGACTTATTTTCATTCACGTGTCCAATTGTATATATACATTCAGCACTAACCTTGTATAATTAACTCCTAAGGTTGACATCTGTCAATTCTCTAATTCACTCTAACTATCTAACTAACTATGTACCACCTGCCATTACCTAGCTATAATGTACAACCAGCTAAAGCTATTTATAATTTCTACACTTCCCCTCAAATTGGGAGATGAAAGACGCTGATCATCCCCAACTTGCATACTATATCATTATGCAGCTGTTTTCCTAAAGCTTTAGTTAATATGTCTGCCATTTAGTCTTTTGAATTTAGATGAACCCGGAAAATTGGGGAAAAACTTTGTTTATAACGAATTTCAGTATATATTGTTACAATGTTTTGCCCTTCGGGTTGAAACATGTCGGAGCCACTTCTCAGCGGCTTGTGAACAAGATGTTTGAAAATCAAATAGGAAAAACAATGGAATTTTATACATATGATATGCTCGTTAAGTCTTCAAATGCAGGTGATCATCTTAAACATCTGCAAGAAACGTTCAACACCCTAAGGAAGCATAATATCAAATTTAATCCTGAGAAATGCGCGTTTGGTGTCAGCTCTAGTAAGGTTCTAGGATTTCTGGTATCCCAAAGGGGGATTAAGGTAAACCCCGATAAGATCAAGGCCATAGAGGATATCCCGGACCAACTATCAAACGTGAAAGAAGTCCAAAGGCTTACGGGGAGATTGGCAGCTTTAAGCAGATTCATTTCCCGGTCGTCAGAAAAGTGTCAGCGCTTCTTCGCAAGTCTTGGCTGACTTCGTGGCCGATTTCTGTCCGGGATAATTACCTCTGGCAACCAATGAAGCAATTCTGTCAGGGGTTTGGACCTTATTTACGGACGGAGCTTCCAACGTAAAAAGGTATGGGCTCGGTATAGTCTTAATCACGCCTTCGGGGGAAACCCTAAGGCAAGCCATCAGGACGGACCATTTAACTAACAATGAAACAGAGTATAAAGCTTTGATTGCAGGACTCATGTTAGCCCGGGGACTTGACTCCGAGGTCATTGAAATCAAATGCGACTCACAACTGGTGGTAAATCAGGTCTACGGGATCTTCGAGACCAAAGGGGAGCGCATGCAGCAATACGTGGTAAAGGTTCAAGCTCTGCTGGTGCGATTCTGAGAGTGGTCAATTGCACATATCCCAACGGAAGAAAACGCAAAAGAAGACGTATTGGCAAACCTAGGATCATAAACAAAAATAAAGGGATCGGAATCCAGGACAGTAGTATAACTGATGAACTCAGTACTGGATACAGATGGTTACAACGAGGTAAATTCAACAAATCTGGTTAGGGACTGGAGGAATGAAATTATCGATTATCTCGAATATGGGAAGCTACCTGAAGACCCCAAAATATCCCGGGCACTGCACGCCAAAGCAGCGTGATATAGCTTCAAGGGAGGCCAATTGTATAGAAAAACTTTTCAAGGCCCGCTGGCTCGATGCTTAGGAGCGTCCGAAGCTAACTATGTCATGAGAGAGGTTCACGAAGGGATATGCGGCAATAACTCGGGCGCAGATTCCGTAGTGCTGAAGTTGGTAAGGGCATGATATTATTGGCCCCTCATGGAACAAGACGCCAAGGACTTCGTACGAAAATGTGACAAGTGTCAACGCTACGCGCCACTGGTGCATCAACCGGCAGAACCCTTACATTCAGTCCTATCCCCTTGGCCATTCATGAAATGGGGGATGGACATCGTCGGACCACTACCACCGGCTCCCGAAAAGGTAAGATTTCTTTTAATTTTGACTGACTATATTTCTAAGTGGGCAGAAGCAGGTCCTAATCAGAAAATTAGAGAACGCGAAGTGATGGATTTCTTGTGGTATTTTCAGGTTCATAATACCAAAAGGGATAGCATACGACAATGGGCCATAGTTTATCGGCGCAAAAATTACAAAGTTCCTCCAAGATTTAAAAATAAATAGGATCATATCTTCACCGTATCATCCGAGTGCAAATGGTCAAGCGGAGTCGATGAACAAAGTGATTATTCAAAATCTAAAGAAAAAGTTGGAAGCGGCTAAGGAAACTAAATCGAGAAATTACCCGAAGTTTTATGGGCATACCGAACTACGGCCAAGTCGAGCACAGGGGAAACTCATTTTTCCTTGTGTACAGTGTAGAAGTTTTAATCCCGATGGAAGTAGGGGAACCCACCTTGAGATACTTCCATACAGATAAAGAATCAAACAACGAAGCAATGTTAGTCAACTTGGAACTGCTCGATGAACGCATGGACTTGGAGCATGTAAGAATGGTAGCTCAAAAGCAGAGAATGGAGAGGTATTATAATCGAAAAGCCGACCTCCGCTATTTCAAAGTAGGAGACTTGGTCCTAAGGAATGTAACTCACAACACCCGGGAGCTCAACGCGGGGAAGCTAGGTCCAACGCAGGAAGGCCCCTACTGGGTTTCAGCTATCACTGAAAAAGGTTCATACGAGTTGGAAAACCAAAATGGAGAAAAGTTTCCCAACAATTGGAACGTGGCACACCTCAAAAGATATTATTGTTGATGAAATTATCCGATCATAAAGTATGGGTTGCACTATTTTTTCCTTCGTTCAGGTTTTGTCCCAATTGGATTTTTCTGGAAAGTTTTTTAACGAGGCAGCAATAGAAAGTATACTGCGAAGACAACAACAATAAGACCTTTAATAGCAAGGCACAAAAACAAAGATCCACTTGGGTATGGTGAGATAATCTTTTGCTTTATAGCAGAATACCACCGGGAAGGTAAGTTTACTATTGAGCAAAGGTTACCCGATAGTTCACAAGTACAAACCACTAGAGGGTTGTTAGATAGTCCTTCGCTCGATAGCATAAGTTCCTAAAGGGAAGTAAAGTGTGTTACCAAGTTAAGGATTATCTAGTAATGCATTAGTGGAATATTGAAAGATACAAGACTTCTAGTGTTCCAATTCGCACTCTTCGCATTCGAACACTAGGGGGGATGATATGAGGATACGACAACAATGATCTCCACGTCGACCGAGAAACGAAAAATCGGAAATATAATTACATCATCGGGACTGGGGATTGCGAGGTCAGCCCCGTAGAAATAAGTTGTACAAGTTAGCTACAAGTAATGGCAATTTCTTTTCAGCATAGCAAATGCTTATGTATTATTTGAAAATAGAAGGAACAAAATGAAATCTTTTTGTTTTTATCTTGTTTCTTTTCTGAACGATGAATTAACTTTGTCATTTAAAAGGTAAACAAGTACTTCAAATGCTAGTGCCATAATGAACAGGAAACGTCATCTTCAAGAGCACCGTAAACGTAAGAGGGCCCTCTCTTATAAAAGCCCTCGTGTTAAAGGGTTGGTTCCGAAAGAATTTATGCTTGGAATCAAAAATTCCTTTAGGAAAAGATACACGCAAAGCCGTATACAAAAAGATGCAAAAAGTAAACTTGCGCAAATACTTATCAAAGCTCTCACAAAAAAGGGTTGATGCCCAGAGCCAAAAATACTTTCGGTGAGAATACACCCAAAAGTTTCACATAATAAGATACAAAAAAGTTTGCGCAAAATTCTTAAATAAAATGTAAATATTATAGACTTGCATAAATATTGTAACGAGAAAAAAACTCAAACAATACTTGAGCAAAAGATGTTTTTATTTACAAAAACATGTCAAAATGGCACAGGTACGAGAATTAGAAAAAGAAAAGAAAAGCTAAACTGCATTATTTCCGGAACCAGGAGGAAGAGAAGTGTCCGCGCCCCCGGGAAAAGTAGACGAACCCAACAATGGCTCAACATTTTCACCAGTTTGGCCTTCAATATCATCACCCTCCTATTTTCCTTCAGTTCCCGAAAACTCAAAATCGGAACCAGGAGGACCAGGTGCATCAGACCTCGTTGGGAGTCCACTTTTAGCTGCTAACTCAAGCTCACGGGCCTTAGAAATTTCGGCATCAAAATCAATGACACCAGCTTTGGCCTCTTCCAAGATTTTTCTCCTCATGCTGTACATGGCATAAGTTTTATTAACAACGAGGGAAGCCGCTTGACGCTTGAGTTCTTCTTTGAGTTGCGTTACCTCGGCAGAAAAGTTTTCCCGTGTGGACCTAACAGAGTTGAGGCTAACATCAAGGTCGCGGACAGTTGAACTAAAAATCCTATTATGCTCGACAGTTTTCCTGTATTTCTCTTCCAGCTGGGCGTGTTTTACCCCCCACAGCAGCAAGCTCTTCAATTTTGGATTTCAAGGCTACCTCTAAGTTAATCACTCTTTCAGCGGAGACAGCCTCACGTTCGGTTGCAACAAGAACAACGTTATGAAATTCAACCCATTTGGCCCTGACTTTATCAAATCTAACCCTCAGCGGGCTAAATTCTTGGCTAAGGGTTACCACTTCTTGCTCACTTTGCCACAAACAAGCTTCCAATACAACAACCTCATTGGCGTTGGCTTCCTATTCCGAAAGGCGAGCGACATGTTACTCCCGCTCTGCCAAAAGCAGATCCCGTGGGGAGGTAATCTCTTCCTTTTCACGAATCAATCTCTGAAGGCCCTGGGAAGCAAGAAAGTTGTCCTACAAAGTAGAAGAGCAAAATTCGGTATATGTTCACACCCAAAAAAGAAGAAGTAATAAAGGAAGAAAGGAATGTACCACTGCGGCGTTGTACATGGTATTGTTCAACTAATACTCTCCCGATAGTGCCTGAATATTTTTCCAATCTTTCTCTAAAGCCAAAGGCTTAAGATAATTAGCAAGCTCCACTGGTCGGGATAGCAAGTTGCATCCGGTAGAGACCGAAAGAGTAACGTTCCTCCTCCTTTGTGGATTTTCAGAAGGGGAAGCATAATATTTCCCCACATTTCCATGAACTGAGGACTGTGGAAGAGGAACACCTTCTTCATAGTCAGGTGCGGCATGTGGAGGTGATGATGCAATTGTTGGTAGAAGAGTGGATGAAGATGGAAGTGATGTAGCAGTTGTTGGTGTTGGTGAAGATGGATATGAAGCTGATGGAGTTGAAGAGTGAGAAGCAGCTGCATCAAATGCAGTGCTGGTTGTTGGATACTCTCCAACCAAAGACAGCAAGGGCCCAGCACTTAGCCCCGTAGTACCGGACACAGCAGTTGGGGCCCTAAAACGGGAGTTGACATTATCTACCAAATCAAATTCTTCCCAAAGTCCCGAGGCATCATCCTCGGTTGGTGTAACCCTCTCAACAGGTTGAGCATCTTGTTGAGATGATGAGGATGGTCATCTTCTATGTAGATAAGCTCCTTCATCACTAGCTTCTTCATCATCGTCGATCATCACGGTGTCTATGATTGGCCCAGAAGGAGGGCCAGTCACCATCACTACCGGAGATGACTCGGGGGCATCAGTCCTCGCCCTCTTATTCTTTTCCTCGCGTACAGAGGAGCGTCTTCTCTTTGGTTTTTTGTCTTCTAGCCGAGGACTCCGTAAATAAACATTTGCTCTCAAAGTGGGCCCGGAGCCACCTGTTCGAGTAAGCGCCTCTTGAAGCAGCATCGCTGCATCAGCATGATCAACTAAGACATCCTCCTCGGGAACAACAACAGAGCTTGCTGGTAGACCTAATTTCATAGATGAGTTCTTCACATGAAAAATTGAAACAAGATGAGTTTGAATAATTATTGGCCTTCCACCCATATTTAGAGGCCAGTTCTTTCCACAAGCGAGTCTCAGGCGTCGTAACGTCCAAGATCTTTTGTACTCACCGGTCCAAACCTTTAATTACCGGTGGGATCCATCAAGTTGCTGAAACAAACGAAGGATAGAGGATCAATACGGCTATAGAAAAGTATTTAGTAAACGGAAATACTAAACAAAATGCTTACGAGCGCGGTTCTAAGCGGCCGGAAAGGATAAAGTCGTTGCCAGAATGATATCATTTGTGGAAACTGTAATGAACCGTTCCATCCATCCACGGTCGTTGTCATCATCTATGCTAGACAATAAAGCATGGTGGCCATGCATGCAGAGGTTTATCATTCCCCCGCAAAATATTTTGAGAGAATAGAGATTCATCATATGAGCTAAGTTTAGCTCCTCTCCAGTTTCCCGGCACAAACGCCAAAGGCAAGCAACTGTCCTCCACACAAAAGGGCTTACTTATGCCAAACACACTTGATAGTGGAGGCAAAACCCCGCAATCACGGAGTCGAGCTCTCCTCTCAAAGAGAATGCACCCAAAGTAAAGGGATACGTGTAAACATATGTAAAACCCTCCTTGGGTAGGGTGACTCGCTCCGATAGATCAGGAGAAATAATTTCCAAGTCATGGCAGTGACAGTCTTCCTTCATAGCAGGAATGCTCGAAGGATGTATGGAAGAAGGATACCTGCTAACGGCCCATGTACGAGATTTAGCAGTTGGTAATTTCTCTTCGAAGTCTTTTGTGGTAATAAGACTTCTAGGGATGATAGAGCCCATTGTTGGAGGAGCAGAGTCCTCGACCTTGTTCTAGTTTTTAGAAAAATTGGTACGTTTTGAGGAAGAAGCCATTGTATGAAAGAAGGAGAAGGTTTTTCGTTTGAAAAGACTTAGAGAAAAGATGAAGAGCAATATGGGAGTTAGATAAAGGAAGCTTGAAACATTATGTAGTATAAGGGAGAAAGTTGATACGTATAAGTTAAAGTTTTAGTGGCTAAATTCATGGCCATTATTACCTCGATAATCGACAAAAGTTGTGCTGAATCATGGGACGACACGTGTTCGGGGCATTAAATGCGGAGGGACATGCGTCTAATCAATCGTCAGAAGCCTTCAAAGGGAATTATAGTAATTCCCCCCAAAAGAGTGTTTCTACCAACTTTCCGATAACATAAAGTCATGTCACCGGAAAGTAGGGGGATTATCTGTATAGGGTAAAATATACTATGACATGTGACCGTCCGAGAAAGGGACGCGTGGAACCCAAGATAGGGGGATGGCTAAAGACCGAAGGCAATTGTTTCGTTTGTCACTGAAAAGAATAACGCTCATAAAGATGTAATAAATGCTCCTCTCCCGGTAGCATTTAATAGAGAATATTCCATGGCATTAAGAGCAGTTACCTGTTACAAGGAATTTGGCATTTATGTTCATTGTTATATCTTCATCAAAGCCCCTCATAATTGACATTAAATAATGGCACGACCCTAGCACCTTCTTTATAGCTATAAATAGTGAGCTCAGTTGTCATTGTAAAGGACACGAATTTTCTGAAAAACTTATGTTATACTCTATAAAAAGCTCAGCCCAATCTTATCTTCTTATTTCTTGATTTTCTTTGTTGTTATGTCCGGAAACCCTGTTCCCAGAATTGTAGCTTCCGCTATTTCGTCTATATCCTAAGGCTAAGTATTGTGTAATTCTTTGATTATTTATTTATTTTAGGATTAAATTAATTCACTTATCTAGAAATCACGTATAAATTCAACTGTACTATTTTGCGGGTAAACACTTACAAGTTACTCTAACTTGAAAACTCAAACAATTACTATAACTCACTAATTATGTATAACACTTGATTACAACTCGATTTCCTAAAACACATTCACTAACTGACTCAAGAAGAACACTAAAAATCGACTTGAGGGTTGAAAATGTAAATCCACGGTTAATGTGCAAAAGGATTGTCTCAACAGTCAAAAAAGATAGTATTTAAATTTCCTGGGCTTCGAGATCTTTTAGGAGTCCTATGTGTATTTAGCTTCTCATTTGATAGGACTCCTATAGTTTCAAGGACTCCATAATTCTTGTGACTCTTATCTATCACTTATGCAAGCATATATTCTTTGACAATGACCCTTATCATGTTAGCAATCCTCTTCCAACAAACCCAGACTTAAGTAACTTTGTGAAAACGTTACTGCCTTGTAAGAACCTTTAACAACGACCTTGAGGACCTGGTTCTTAGAGTATTTCATCAGCTACATTGAGGACCTAGTTCTTAGAGCATTTCCTCTGAACAAACTTTCTTAATCATCAACACTTCAATACTCAACAAATTCCCATTTTTTGATGATGCCAAACTTTATACACATAAAACTAGGTAATCATCTCATCACAAACACACTATGGCCTAATCCATATCAAGTACAGGTATACAACAAGCACATCAAGCACCCACAACTATATCTTCCCCCTTGTGGCATCATCGGAAAAAACGATGTTAGACAGTTCAAGCACAGTTAATGCAAGATTCATGGCCATTGAGGCTACATCACAAGTTCAAGATATATCAAGACAAATAAACTATGCTAATGATAAAACCATTTAATAATCATTAAAACAACGTAATAAAGTTCATTAAGTACTGCCAAATTAAGCCCATGGCCTTGAATCAAACATTAGAAAAAAATAAACTGAAACATCTTGCAACCTACTCAGAACTAGATTAAGAAAAAAAATTATTGGTTTACAAAATTGACTGAAGACAAGGGGTAAAGAATCGGGGTCAGGGGTAAGAGGAGGAGGGGGTCAAAGTTTTCACAAGGGTGACAATCTGTTGGGCATGGGCCTCTCTGTCCTTTCTAATTTCCTCCCCAAGTTACCTGGTTGTTTTTCTCAACTCATCATTGTCTTCTCTAAGCTTAGCATTATCCTCAAAAGTCGGCTCTAACCTTTTAGAAAGATCAGCTTCCCCACTGCTACCAGGTAAGATAGCAGAACCTGTTAGCCCTCTAGCCTTGATCTCCTCATATCCACATTGTTTCAGTGTAACAACATCCATAACATTGTTGTGATTCCCAAACTTCAGCTCAGGAAAGACAATGTTGAGCTTGCCAAACAACTTAGTTAGCATGAAGCCATAAGGCATAACATGCTTAGGCTTGGAGGTGTCTGTTGCCCTTGCCATGCGTTGAATCATCAGATTGGGAAGGTTTATGGCTCTACTTATATCCAGTAGTTCCATCATAACCATATCAATCAGGGTAGCTTCATGCCTTCTCTCAGATCTTTGTAGTATGCAGGAGTTCACAAAGTAAAACAGTAGTATGTGAAAAGGAGTCATGTCAGTCTTGTATACCTTATGGGGAGTATCCAGCTAAAACTTTTGAGAAAAATTCCTTGTAACTACAATGCCTATGTCCACATCATTGTCTATAGCTGGCCACTTCTTCGTATAATTGTCAAATAATAGGGAAAAAATGTTTAGTAGCAGCCTAAGCTCCTTAACATCAAACTCCATATCAAATCCCCTTACAAAACTCTTGAGCACCTTGCCATCGAATTGGAAGTTTGCATAAAACTCAACTACACTAGGCACACACACATGGGGAAATGTCTTAACAAACATATGTCTCTATCCCTGCAGTTCAAGCTTTTCAACCAACTGGTTCATACCCCATTTTCATCTGTATTTACAAGTATCTTCTTATTCAACACTTCTATATTCTCGAATTCAGTAAGCTTGTCAACCACAACAGGTATAGCCCTCTTCTTCTTTCCTTTACTGGCCTTCTTGGATGTGGCAGTTGCCCCGGTAAGTTTAACAACCTATCTCTTTTCTGTTGGTTTCTTGGCCAGCAAAGAAGGATCAGGCTCATCATCTTCATCCAGCTCAACTACAGGTTCAACAACAAAAGTTTTCTTTCTTATTTTCTTTGAACTTCTAGATTCCTTGATGATTTGTTCATCAACAACTTTCTTCTTCTTCTTATTCTTCTTCTTCTTCTTCTTCTTCTTCTTCTT
>AWOL01S0027769.1:0-16853 GCA_000715115.1 Nicotiana otophora | reverse complement strand
AGCATGTCATAAACAGTTGAGGTTTCAGTGTTCATAATCAGTTTAAGAATACATGTCTCACTCTAGTCTTATTCAAAATTTTAGTATTATGTATCTCAGTGTGATTCAGTATATCAGTATCATGTATTGCAGTATGATTCTTAGTTCCTGATTTTAAATCCCTGAATGTTGAATACTTGTATTTGGGCGTGTGGTCACAGTTAATGCTTTATGCATCTTTGGGCCTGAGGTCGCAGTTTATGCTTTATGCATTTTTGGGCCTGGGGCTACAGTTTTATGTACGTATACTTGGGCCCGAGGCTGCACTATGTGCATATATATATATTGGTCATGAGGCCGCAGTTTAATATTTAGACAAACATGTTGTTCATCATTTAGAAGAGGGGGTATTGATATTCTTACTTTCTTTGTTCAGTTAAGTTATCAGTTATCATTTCAGTTATCAGTTATCAGTTATCAGTTATCAGCTATTAGTTGTCATTTCAGTTATTAGTTATCAATTATCATTTCATCTTCAGTTTCAATAGTTATCATTTCAATTATCAATTATCAATTCTCAGTTATCAGCTTAGTTTCAGTTTCAACATTTATAATTCTTTCTTTCACTTGCTTTACATACCAGTGCAATTTAAATGTACTGACGTCCTTGTTTCTCGGGGCCTACATCTCACAGTGCAGGTAATGATTTATAAGTTGACAATTCAGAGCGCTAGGATTCTCGTACCAGTAGTTTGGTGATCCCAGTTCTTTCGGGGCATTATCATTACCTTACAAACTTCAGTATTTTCAGATAGTCAGTGTTTTCAGTACTTCATTAGAGGCTTCACAGACTAGAGTAATAGTTAGATAGAATTTCAACTTTTTCATGTTAAACAACTTTGACTACAAATATGTCCAGACATGTATTAGTGTTTCAACACTTTGATGTATATCATTCAGAGTTTCAGTATATCAGTATGTGTTAGTTTATCTTTCGCATTCTGTATGTTATGAAATCACATATTGATTAAGCCAGCCAGTTGGTTCGCTCGGTCACATGTAGTCAGGCACCGAGTGATGTGTTACGCTCAGGCCTAGGTTCAGAGCGTGACAAAACGCCTAGCGTTCTCATCAACCTACTCAAACTTAGCATCTGTCTCGGCCTCTCGAGCCAAACTATAACGTAGACAATAGTTGAGTCCATCAATCAACCTTTTGATCCTCTCCCTCTCAGTGGAGACCAACCATAATGCATGACGTTCCAAATCTGTGAATCGCATCTCATATTGAGTCACAGTCATATCTCCCTGGCGTAGCTACTCAAAGTCCCTAAGAAGATCCTCATTGTGAGTCAGTGGAACAAAATTCCCTATGAAGAGAACTGAGAACTCATGCCATAAAAGTGGTGTTGTGTCCGCTGGCTTGCCTAACTCATAGGTCTGCCACCAACTGTAGGCTACCCCTGTTAGTTGAAAAGTAGTAAATGCAGCTCCGATAGCATCCACGATACCCGTTGTACCTCTCTAATCCCTTCTGATCCTTATTGGACATAGGTGAACCAACCTCGGTTACAGTAGGGACAACTAGCTAGACCGGTAACACCACTAGTGTTTGATAACCCTGAGCTAGCTGCTCCGATATACGGATGGCAAGCGTTTAGGCTTCTTCCCTAGCCTATGAGGTAGCTAGTGAAACTGGTATCATACCTGCCTAAGCCAAGCTTGTGTACACCCTTAATATCTGAGCCAAAGTTTCCTGAAGACCACGCATCGTAATGGGCACTACCTCTGTCTGCACTGGTCCCATCGGCTCTTTAATATCAAGAACCTGCCCCTCCACTAGAGAACCTGGTGGCTCCACTGGCGCTGCTTTAGCTGTAGTGCGAGCCCTAACTCGGCCTATACTTTGGTCCCAACCTCTCGCGTCCCTGATCGTGTCTTCACTATCTGTGAGAAAATAAAAGAGTATAGGTTCAAACTTAAGAATTAACAATTCTGCACAACAAAAATGCAAGAATGTGAAGTTTCCTCATAATTCGGTAGCCTCTCGTAGATAAGTACAGATGTCTCCATAGCGATCAGCAAAACTCTACTAAACTTGCTCATGACTAGTGAGACCTAGGCAACCTAGTGATCGATACCAACTTGTCACGATGCAAACTTACATCGGAGTCGCGGCGATGCATAACACTACTTGTTAGTCAAGCCAACAACTATACAATAACATCGAATTTAATATACATAATAGATAGTCTCAACAACGGAAATATCATGAAATATCTGAGAAAAACAAAATGATAACCCAACTACAACCAACCCAACTATATGGTGTCAACGAGTACATTAGCACTATTGAGTATCAAGATAAAATGCCAAATTCTTAATACAACCGTCTGAACATAAGAACAGTAATAACAGAAATAAATGAAAGAAAACTCGAATGTGCACGAACAATATAGTAGCTACCTCGTAGTCTCCACAATTGATACCAATGAAACTCTAGCAATCAAAGCATCCGGAAGCACCTAGTTTTGCACATGAAGTGCAGAGTGTAGTACGAGTACAACCGACCCCACATACTCAATAAGTAACAAACCTAACCTTGGGCTGAAAGCAATAACCAAAATAATCAATGACCAATATCAATAATCAGCAACAACCTAGGATATAAAGGAAACAATATAAGTAAACAACTCAATGATATCATGTTCATCTCGATCACATTACAAAAATTAAGACATGGTTCCAAGTATTATAGTTAAAGCCCAACACAGATAAAACATATCATTTACCAACTAGCATGAGGAAAGAATGTCTTTGTGCCTACATGTCATATGTATATGTCAGTTCAATAACATCACAGTGGAACCATCAAGAATAACTACACTCAACACACTTGTGGTGCCTGGTACATTGCCTCTCACCATCACACACAACACTCAACACTATACGGGTGCCTGTCATAAATGCCCCTTATGGTCAACTTCCGGTCAAACATATCGACCTTTCAAACCTTTAACTTCCAACTTTCTCCAAACAACACCAAATAAACCTACTGACCTCCAAATCCATATCTGGACATAGGCCTAAGTCTAAATTCACCATATAAAACTACTGGAACCATCAAAACACCATTGTGGGGTCGTTTACACAAAAGTCAAACTTCGGTCAACTCTTTCAAGTTAAGCTTCCACCCTTCGGACTAAGTATCCCAATTTACTCCTAAACTCCTCCAAAACAAAACTAACCCACCCTGGAAATTCATGGAACCACAAATACACATGAGTACATCATGTAATAGGGGAAACGTGGCTAAATTACTCAAAATGACTGGCCGGATCATTACATCTAGAATCTCTCTAACCTCTTCTGCTTTTCAACCGACACAATAGGCCCAACCTCGGGCTGAACCATAATCAAAGGCTGCACCGTTATAGCACCAGAGCATGATCAACATGAGACTACTGCTCTAGAGTATGTGTACCGGGATGTTGGACCCCTTCCCCGTCCTGTAAAGTAGCTGGTGCAACCGAGATCAACCCCGCCTGAGCCAAAGTCCCAAACATGCTCAGTAAGTATGCCAAGGTCTCCTGGAGTCCAGGGTAGAAACAAGGGCCTCAAGTGTCTGATCCCTAGCCAGTGCTACTAATGGCTCCAAAATTGCGGACCTAGAACGGCCTCTCGCTGCGGCACGTGCTCCACCTCTGCCTCTGCCCCTGACCTCTAGTAACACCGAACTTGAGGTAGCATCACCATTAACTAATGCTTGTGTCCTCACCATATGTGAGAAAATAGGAAGACAAAGGCTCAAACCAACTTTTCATGACCCGAATCCCACCATAGAGGTCTCTGTACCGACCCGCAAGACTCTACTAAACATGCTTATAACTCGTAGAACCTGTGAACCTAGAGCTCTGATACCAACTTGTGATGACCTGAATCCCGCCATAGAGGTCATGATGGCACCTAGTCTCTAAGACTAGGTAAGCCTATCACATAAAGCTCTCAATCAGAAAATAACAAATTCAAATTAACAAAAATGACTACATATGATAATATCGCCAAATATGGATACAATAAGCAACTTCCAAAATCCCGGTAAAACTGAGTCATAAGCTCTGCCTGGAATACATAACAAGTCTCAAAAAAGTACAATTCTATTTGAAAAACATAATTAATAAAAATAAATTAAAGAGGGTGACGCCGAGGCCTGCGAACGGAACAACGAAGATCTCTTACAAGCTCAAGAACGCATTTATATCTATCCGCTACGATCAGTAGTACCTGGATCTACACAAAGAATGTATAGAAGTAGAGTATGAGTATATCTATCATGTCCCAAAATCCCGACCTATCATGATGGCGCCTAACACATCACTAGGCAAGCCGACAATCCCATAACAACTATGTATCGAGTTAAAAAATCTGGTTTAATAAGTTCAACAGTGGAAACTCTCATAAATAAATGATAAAAATGACCGCAACACAACTAGAACAAATCCCAAAACCTGGTGTCACTAAGGACATGAGCTACTAATGTCAACCTAGTATAAAATTCTATTACAACTGTCTAAGAAAGTAGAACAATACTGAAATAAAATGAAAGAAAGGAGAGTCAATGTCTGGGGCGTCATTGCAGCTACCTCGAGGACTCAAAACACATACTTTCACCACTCTAGCAACCACCACATCCAAATATACCTGGATATGCAAAGTGTAGCATGAGTTCAACCGACCCAATGTACTCAGTAAGTAACATGAATAACCTTGGGCTGAAAGTAGTGACGAGCTCAGAAAGATAAAGAACTTTCATATTCAGCTCGTACACAGTACAAAAATTTAGGCATGTCTTCAAGTTCGACAATTTAAACTCAACACTGATCAAATATACCGTGTACCACTAGCAAGAGGAATGCTACATCTTTATGCCTACATGTCAAAAACGTAGGTCAAATGAAATGCATCACAGTGATAATCCCAGGTACTCACACTCTCAGAGTACTCAATTTATCTCAAACTCCCACTTATCACACACAATCACACAGCATTGTACGGTGCCTGCGCTCACTATAGGTATGTTAGACTCCAGAGGGGCGGATCCTACCCAAGCGCTAATATAAAGCCTATAAGGCCTGATGCGGCGTGTAACCTGCTCCACAATAATAAATAAGATAATAAAGCTTGCTGCGACGTGCAACCCGGTCCATAATAATAAATAAGCCAATAAGGCCTGTTGCGATGTGGAACCAGATCCATAATATTAATAGTAATAGATATAAAGCCAATATGGCCTGCTGCAGCGTGCAACACGATCCACAATATCACTAACTATCCTGCTCTCAGGCCCCAACCGAGTCATCAATCTCTCTAGTCTCATCGGCTCACAAATTGCATACCACTCAGCCCAAACAATGATAACATGATGTAACCGTAAATGATGAGAAAGACTGAGATATGATAGTCAAATGAATAAATATGACTGAGTACATACTTGCAACTTAAGCAAATAACTCAACAGCAGAAATGACCTCAGTGGGTCCCAATAGTAGATCATAATTAGCATAGTGCACGCTCACACGCCCGTCACCTAGCATGTACGTCACCCCAATACCAACCATATAACACGTACTCTAGGGCTTCGTACAGTCGGTACCATGTTTAGAAGTGTTACTTACCTCAATACTCCAACAAACCCTTGCCCCGTGAATCAATCTCTGAATGACTCAAATCTAGCCACAAACAACTTAATATAATCAATACAAGCTATAGGAATCGATTCCATACGATAAAGCTCAGTTCTTTAACCAAATTCAAAAAGTCAACACAAAAGAGTCAACCCTTGGCCCATGCCTTGGAACCGGATAAAATACACAAAATTGAACACCCATTCAATAACGAGTCCAACCATACTAAATTCATCAAATGCTGACCACAAATCAACCCTCAAATCCCCAAATCATACTCTCCAGTCTAAAACCCCAAAAATTTCACCTTTAAAACACATAATCTGGGTGTAGAAATCAATGGGTATTCAATATAATTGGACAACAATGATCAAAAATTTCTTACTTCTTGATTTGTAGTGAAATCCCTCAAAACAATCGTCCCTAGCCGAGCTCCACAAGTCAAAATATGAAATAATACTCTAACCCACGATTTGGGATTTTAAATAGTGTGCGCAGTTGCTCTTCTTCATGAATGCAGAAATTGCCTCGCGTCCGCGAAGCACAAATATACTCAACTTCCAAATCCCTTTTACACGAATGCGACATCCTAGTCATGAATGCGATGACTAAGACCACTTATCTTCACGATCGCAGTACTGACCACACGATCGCGATGAACAAATCACCTACTACCCTAGGCCTCGCCTCCCTTCTTCGCGAATGCGACCTTCTACACGCGTTCACGATGCCCAACTCCCAGAACCTTCGCGAACGCGTCCCAGTTCTCCTAAACACGAAGTACAATTTTCACCAGTCGCTCAAATACTCTTTACGATTGTGATCCCTCCCTCACGAACGCGTATAAGGAAACCAGATACAACAATTACAGCAGTCCAACAAGTCAAACATGAGCTGAAGATGATCCAAATCACACCCCGAAGTCCCCGAGACCCCATCCAAACATACCAACGGGTCCTAAAACATTACACAAACTTAGTCGATGCCTCAAATCACATCAAACAACATCAAAACAATGAATCGCACCCCAATTCAAGCCTAATGAACTATTAAACTTCGAACTTCTAAAACCAATGACGAAACATAACAAACCAACTCCGATTAACCTCTAATTTTGCACACAAGTTAGAAATGACACAACAGACCTATTCTAATGCCCGAATCCTAAATTTGATCCTGGTATAAACAATGTCAACTCTCGGTCAAACTTCTCAACTTTTCAACTTTTACCAATACAAGCCAAAACGACCTTGGGTCCTCCAAATCAATATCCAAAATCACCATACGAAGCTGTCAGAATCATCAAAACTCCATTATGGAGTCATTTACTCATAAGTCAACATCTAGCCAAGTCCTTTAACCTTATCCTCCAACCTTGGAACTATATGTCCCAATTCATTCGGAAAGATCCCTAGAACCAAACCAACCACCTAGCAAGGAACATAACCACAAATGAACATAGAATAAGAAATAAATGGGGGAACGGGCTACAATACTCAAAACGACCAACCAGGTCGTTACAATCCCCCCTCTTAAACAAACTTTCATCCTCGAACGGGTCTAGAATCGTACATGGGATCTCAAATAGGTGTGGCTAACTTTTGAACCTGTTGATCCAAAAATGGCCACCAGCTCCACATCATAAGTCAAAATCTCAATCGAACTGAATCATGTAGAAGTCCAAAACATGAGAACCATCACCGTAATAGTTACGGAGCATGAAAACATAAAATACTAGGTGAACAATCAATAGACTAGGCGGCAATGCAAGCTTGCAGGCCACTTCCCTAATCCTTCCAAGCACCTCAAAAAGGCCAATATGTCGAGGGCTCAACTTGCCCTTCTTAACTAAAATCATAACACCCTTCATGGGTTAAAAACTGAGTAATACCTTCTCTCCCACCATATAGGCAACATCACGAACCTTCCGATTACCTTAGCTCTTCCGTCTATACAGTGTCGTGCGAACCTAATCCGGAATCAACATGACCATTTCCAAGGCATCCTTAACGACATCCCATATAAGGCCTCATAAAAAGCCATCTAAATGCTTAATTAGTAGCTATTATTGTAGGAAAACTCTGCAAGAAGTAGAAAGTGATCCAAACAACCCCCGAAACCCATAACACAGGCGCATATCGTATCCTCCAATATCTGAATGGTGTGCTCAGACTCTCCGTTCGTCTGAGGGTGGAATGCTGTACTCAACTCAACTCGTGTGCCTAAATCTCACTGCCCTATTCTCCAAAACTGCAATGTGAACTACGTGCCTATATCAGAAATAATTGACATCGGCATACCGTGAAGACGAACAATCTCGCAGATATAGATCTCAGCCAACCGCTCAAATGAATAGGTAGTCACCACCGGAATGAAATGTGTAGACTCAGTCAAACGGTCCATAATCATCCAAATAACATCGAATGTTGTCAAGGTCCGTGGGATCCCAACAATGAAGTCCATGGTAATACGCTCCCAATTCCACTCAGGAATCTCACGCCTTTGAAGCAAACTGCTAGGACATTAATATTCGTACATCACCTACTAACAGTTTAAGCACAAAGCTACAAACTCCACTATATCTTTCTTCATTCTCCAACAATTTTTGTGCCCCAAGTCCTGATACCTCTTCGTGGCACCCGGATGAATGGAATACCGTAAATTGTAGGCCTCTTAAAGAATTAACTCACGTAACACATCCACATTGGGAACATAAATCAAACCCTACATCTGCAACACCCCATAATCTCCAGTAGAAACCTCTTTGGCATCACGGTGCTAATCCGTGTCTACAGGGACAAGCAATGAGGGTAGTCATATTGACATTTTCTGATGCAATCATATAAAGAAGAGCGAGAAGCCACGCATGCTAGAACTCGTCTAGGCTCCGAAACATCTAACCTCACGAACTGATTGGCCAAGACCTGAACAACTTATGCAAGTAGTCTCTCACCAATAAGAATATATGCAAGGCTACCCATACTCACCGTCTTTCTACTCAAGGCATCAACTGCCACTTTGTTCTTCCCGAAATGATACAAAATGGTAATATCATAGTCTTCTAATAGCACCAACCATCTTCGCTGCATCAGGTATAGATCCTTGTGCTTGAACAAGTGGTGTAAACAGCGATGATCGGTAAATACCTCACAGGACACACCGTAGAGATAATGCCTCGAAATCTTCAATGCATGGATAGTGGCTGCAAACATTAAATCATGAATGGGGTAGTTCTTCTCGTTGGGCTTCAACTGGCATGAAGCATAAGCAATTACTCTACCCTGCTGCATCTAGAAACACCTAATACCAATTTGAGAAGCATCACAATACACTATATATGAACCAAATACTGACTTCAAATATAGACTTGGAGTTATGGTCAAGGCAGTCTTGAGCTTCTGAAAGCTCTCCTCATACTCATCAGACCACTTGAATAAGGCACCTTTCTGGGTCAACATAGTCAAAGGCACAACAATGGATGAGAAACCTCCACGAAGCGGTGATAATATTCGGCTAAGCCAGGATAACTCTTAATCTTAATAGCTTAAGACGGTCTAGGCCAACTCTAGACTTCCTCTATCTACTTTGGATCTACCTTGATCCCCTCACTAGACACCACGTTCCCCAACAACGCTATAGAACCTAGCCAAAACTCATAATCAAAGAATTTAGCATAAAGCGTCTTCTCCCTCAACATATATAGTACAATCCTCAGATGCTGCCCATGCTCTTCTTAGTTACGAGAGTACACCAGTATATCATCAATGAATACTATGATAAAAGAATCAAGATATTGTTGGAATACACTGTGCATCAGATGCATGAATGCTGCTGGATCAATTATCAAACCAAAAGACATCACAAGGAACTCGTAGTGACCATAGCAGGTCCTGAATGCCGCCTTCAGAATATCAAAGTCCCGAATCATCAACTGGTGATACCTAGACCTCAAATCAATCTTAGAGAACACTCTACATCCCTGAAGCTGGTCAAATAAGTCATCAATACAAGACAAAGGATACTTGTTCTTAATTGTAACTTTGTTCAACTTCCTATAATCAATGCATATTTGCATAGTACCATCCTTATTCTTCTTCAAAAAAAGAACCGGTGCACCCTATGGTGACACACTAGGCTTAATGAACCCCTTATCAAGTAGCGCCTGAAGCTGCTCTTCCAATTCTTTCAACTCTGTTGGTGCCATAAAATACACAGGTGATCATGGCATTGACTCTCCACTCAATCCTAGGCGATCCTGGCATCGCTAGCAGAACGGTCTTAGTTTGACAATCCATAATAGAATTACATCGTGACAACCAATCCATGTCTAGAATCACGTCCAAATCTCGTTTCCAATCACCCAATACTCACCACCATGACCGATATACACGATCCACAACAATATAATCACCCACCGGCTTAGACACATAAACATATGAAACTAGGCAATCACGTGGCATATCCAAATAATGAGCAAAATACGATGACACATATGAATAAGTGGCACTAGCGTCAAATAATATGGAATCATCCCTGTGGCACACTGAAACAATACATGTGATCATTGCGTCTGAAGAAACAGCTTCTGGCATGGTGGGAAAAGCATAGCATCTAGCTTGACCACCACCTGATCGACCTCCCCCTCTAGGGCGACATCTAGCTGCCTGAACCCCACCCCGAGCTGGCTGAGCGGGTGGTAAAGTAACTGGTATGGAAGTCATAGACTGACCCCTCAGCTAAAATGGACCTCCCAAAAGACGGGGATAATACCTCCTCATATGTCCAATCTCTCCACACACAAAGCAACTCTGATCAGTCAATGGCGGTAGGAACTGAATCGGACCCCGAGAACCAGAATAACTACTATAAAGACCTGGTACAGATGAACCCTTAACTGATGGATCACGTGATGAACTCAAAAGTGAGAGGGAACTAAGAGATTACAGACTCTGACGAGTACCATATGAACCATGGCTAGCTGATGCACCATTATGAACCGGACGAGCCCTCTGAGCAGTCTTATAAGGACGGCCACTACTATTGTGGGGGACTATCCTACAGATGAGGCACTGCTGAAACCACCCGAACCAAGAGGCCTCTTGGCCTCACTCTCCTCACGCTCCTGACTACGAACCTGCTCTAGGCATCTAGCAGTATCAACCACACCGTCAAACCTCACACCTGACGTAGTCTCCCAAGTCATGACGAAGCGCAGGCCATAGTTGAGGTCATCAATGAACCTCCTAAAAATCTCAACTCATACTAAGTCATTGATATAACCTCTTGGCGTGGCTATTCAAACTTCCTACGCAACTCCTCTTTGCGAGTCTGTGGAAAAACTTCTATAAGAAGTGAACTGAGAACTCATGCAACGTAAGTGGTGCAGCGCCAACTGGCCTGCTCAACCCACTGGCCTCCCACCATCTGTAGGATTCCCCCGTTAGCTGAATGGTAGTGAATGAAACTCCAGTGGTCTCCAAAATACCTACCATGCGAAGGATCCGATGACACTTGTCTATAAATCACGAGCATCCTCTGACTCGGTCCCACTGAACTTTGGAGGCTTAAGCCTCCCAAACTACTATAATCTATTCTATTCCTCATCACTCATAGGTGGGCCAACCTGGTCTCGAGCAGCTGTAACCGGCTGGGCTGCTACTACCCCAAATGTCTGGAATCCCTGAACTGCTCTAGAGTACGGGCAGCGGGAGTCTGAGCACCACCCCGGCCTAAGTGGCTGGTATGGCCGGAATAATCAATATCTGGCCAAATCGTCCTAAAGGTTTGGAATCACAATGGGCACAACTACCAGCCTCACCTCAGCTTCTACCGCTACACTGTCTCTCGTGACCCTTGCTGGTGGTACTGGTGGTCGTCTGCCCGATCTGGTTGCATGTGTACTCACCATCTACGAAAGAATAGAATAATAGAAGTTTAGTTTCAGAATCAATAAATCTACACGACAAGAATACAAGAAAGTGAAGTTTCCTAATGGTTTGATAGCCTCTAGAAGATAAGTATAGACGTCTCCGTACCGATCCAGAAGACTCTATTAAACATATTCATGACACATGAGACCTAAGTAACCTAGTGCTCTAATACCAACTTCTCACGACCAAAAATCCCAACCTGTCGTGATGGTGCCTAACGCATTACTAGGTAAGCCAATAATCACATAACAACTACGCATTGAGTTAAAAAACATGGTTTAATAAGTTCAAAAATGGAAAGCCTCATAAATAACTGATAAAAATGACTGCAACCCAACTACAACAAATCCCAAAATCCTGGAGTCACCGAGTACATGAGCTACTAATGTCAACATAGTCTAAAACTCTCGTACAACAGTCTGAGAAAATAGAACAATACTGAAATAAAATGAGAAGAAGGAGAGTCAATGTCGGTAGGCGTCATTGCAACTACCTTAAGGTCTCTAAAAAGGTACTATCACCACTCTAGCAACCACCGCGTCCATATGTACCTGGATCTGCACACGAAGTACAAAGTGTAGTATGAGTACAACCGACCCAATGTACTCAGTAATTAATAGGACTAACCTTGGGATGAAAGCAGTGCTAGCTCAGAAAGCTAGAGTTTGAATCAAAATAATGACAACACAAATATAATAAGATAATGATAGTAATAATGCATAGAACTTCCATATTAAGCTTGTACACAGTACATAAACTTTTGCATGCTTTCAAGTTCAACAATTTCTGCTTGCATGAGGAATGTTACATCTCAGTTCCTACATATCAAATACGCATGTCAAATGTAATGCATCATAGTGATAATCCCAGGTACTCACACTCTTAGAGTACTTAATCTGTCTGTCGTAAACTCCCACTCATCACAAAACAATCACTGAGCATTGTACGAGTGCCTCCTCAAATCCCAAATCTTACTCTCCAATCCCTAGTCCAAAATCCCCCAAATTTCACTTTAAAAATACATAATCTAGAACAAGTGTATTGTGTAAGACAGTTAGATACAACGATTATGATATTCTAACAAGTCCAAAATGAGCCGAACATTATCCGAATCACACCCGAGGCCCCCGAGACCCAATCCAAACATACTAACAGGTCCTAAAACACACCACAAACTTAGTCGAAGCCTTAAAACACATCAAACAACATCGAAAACACGAATCTCACCCCAATTCAAGCCTAATGAACTATTAAACTTCCAACTTCTAAAACCAATGCCAAAACACACCAAACCAACTCTGATTGACCTCAAATAGATTTAGAAATGACACAACAGACAAATTTAAACTCCCGAAACAAAAATCTTAGCCGGTATCAACAACGATAACTCTCGGTCAAACTTCTCAACTTCCAAACCTTCAACTTTCTAAACCTTCAGTTTTTTCCAATTCAAGCCAAAATAACCTACGGTCTCAAAATAATATCCAGACACACTCCTATTTTCAAAATCACCATACGAAGCAATTGGAACCATCAAAACTCCATTTTGGAGTCATTTACTCATAAGCAAACATATGGTCAACGTTTCGGCCTTGGGACTAGTGTCCCAATTCATTGTGAAACATCCCTAGAACCAAACAAACCACCCTAACAAGTCACATAACCACAAATGAACATAGAATGAAAAATAAATAGGGGAACATAGCTATAATTGTAAGGCCCCATAAAATTTCGCTAAGGGATCTAAGGTTTGGTGGTGCTGAAGTACGCTAATGTGTTTGAAAATTATAGAAAACGAATCACGGTATGGAATATTTGGGTTGTACAATGCATTGGAGAGATAGAGGTAAAATGTTGCAAAAGAATAATTGTTCTACGGTCCATTGTGCAACCACGGAATCGCTCCGCGGACCGCAATATCCGTCGTAAAGTGAAGTACAAAGTTGGCGAATTTTGAAATCATTTTGTGGAAATTCAACAGGCCATATTATGATTATGATATCGCAAAATTGTTGTAGAATGATTGTGCTATCGCAAAATCAACATGCCATTTTGTGGCCATTCCGCTAGTGTCATGCCCCAACCCCGGGAAGCGCAACCGACGCTCAACCGAGTGAACCCGGTCGAGCAAGCCCATTAGATACTTTCTACCCAGCTCACCCATGATCAAGAGAAGACACAATTTCATCAATTAGACAGTAGGAAATTCATACATACAATACTAAATTGTTTCCTTAGTTACTCCACTTTTAAGTCTCAAAATACACACATTCTTATAGCTTGAGTGGAAACAGTGATCAAAAAACAACATAACTTGTTAAACATTCCCAACACCCATATATAACCCACATAGTGTCTACAGAGCATCTAAACGATACCAAGGATTCTATGATAGTGCCGGCAATAAGGCCCCAGATATACCTTAAGAAGTTTTAATAATATGAACAAAAGATACAAAACGTGACCCCGAAATGAAGTGGGGCTCACCAAGTCTACTGGGAAGAGGATGTACCACTATCGCTGATCAACACTGACTACTATAGAACCACTTGCATCCATTTAAAGATACAGCGCCCCCGGCAAAAGGGACGTTAGTACCATCGAGTAGCACTAGTATGTAAAGCTATGCACCATCTCAATAGAATAAATGATAATAAAAGGGAAACAATCAAGAATTCAATAAGAGCTTCAAATAATATCAAAACATCAAGTTAAGGATCACATAAGTTTTCAAGTCAATCTCCATGTTATTAGGTTGGGTGATCTTTAGTACCGATATTCCACAATTCAATATACCATCGTATTCTTACACGGAGTCCAATCACGACCCGATCGGCTAGGTTGTCTCACTTGAGACATCAACCATAACCATAATTTCATCATAATTTCCAGCACAGTACCACCATGTGTGCAGCATGGCGTCCAATCACGGCCCGATCGGCTAGGCCGGCTTACTCAAGACATTACCATTTTCAGCCAATCATCTCACATCATACTTCTTTCATATACTTTCGATTCATTGGCACTAGTGGCCAAAAGTTTAAAGTCATTCTTGGCACGTGGCCATATTTCATAATTCCAGCTCCCTTTTCCACATTCAAACATCATTATCATTATTAACAACAACAAGGCTTTCCATTCAAGACATTAACTTCACAAGCGAGAAACTTGGGAATCTTAGGCACATAGAGGCTTTTCATACAATTTGGCATAACTACTTTTATTTCGATCTTGACATGAAGTCTTAACGTTTCTAACACATATTCCACATTTTGAACACATCTTCAAATGGCGAGATGACATGATGAAGCATCTAGAATAAATATTGAACAAACATCTTTTAACACAAACACATTGGGAATAGCCAATTCAATAATGGTCAAGGACTTACACCAATTACACGAACACTATNCATAACCTTTTTCAGTCAATCATCTCACATCATACTTCTTTCATATACTTTCGATTCATTGGCACTAGTGGCCAAAAGTTTAAAGTCATTCTTGGAACTTGGCCATATTTCATAATTCCAGTTCCCTTTCCCACATTCAAACATCATTATCATTATTAACAACAATAAGGATTTCCATTCAAGACATTAACTTCACAAGCGAGCAATTTGGGAATCTTAGGCACATAGAGGTTTTACATACAATTTGGCATAACTACTTTTATTTTGATCTTAACTTGAAGTCTTAACGGTTCTAACACATATTCCACATTTTGAACACATCCTCAAATGGCGAGATGACATGATGAAGCATTTAGAATAAATATTGAACATACATCCTTCAACACAAACACATTTTGAATAGCCAATTCAATAATGGTCAAGGACTTACACCGATTACACGAACACTGTGGGATTTGATTTTAAGAAGAAGGGGGTTTAGGCAACATACCTCAATTGAGCTTCCTTTAAAATGTTCCGGAATTCTTAGCGCATCGATCTATTTTAGAAATATAACAAATTGGACCAAGATTAGGAAGATGGTCATTATTCTAGCTCATTTAGGCATATTATCAAACACTAGGTGTGTATCGATGTTTTAAGGTCCTTTTTGTGGAAGATTCCACCATTCCCCAACCCATTATCTACCATATTTAGCTCACAATCTTCCCACATAATTCACGAATACATGCATGCAAGACAACAACCCCCCACACAATAATTGTCTCTCTAATTATCCCATTTATTTTGTAAATTTCGAAATTGAGAGCTAGGACATAGATTCTTACCTTTAGGATGAAGACTTCCTTTGTTAATCCTCAATGATTGAGCAAGAATTGATGGATAATAGGTTGAAAGTTGCTCCCCCACTCTAAGAACTCTCTCTCTCACTCGAAAATATCAGAAATGTGCTCAAAATGAGCTGTGTCTTATGTTTTAACAAATAAGGGTCGGGTTTAAAAACCCCATAAATGAAGCCCTGGAACAAGAAATGCGGTCGCATATGCGACTGCAGAATGGTTATGTTGTCCGCATATCGGCCACAATATTTGCGTGCCAAAACTAGAAAGGAACTGACGGGTTCTGCGGTCGCATAATGCACCGCAAAACCTCCCTATGAAAAATTTCAAAGCTGGATATGCGATAAGAGTGCGGCCCGCGAAATGGTTATGGGGTCGCATAATGGGCCGTGAATGACATTGAGATGACCCAGAAAACTGCCCCAATCTGCGACCATTCTGCGGTCCGTAGAGTGGTTTTACGGTCACAGAATGGGCCGCAAAAATGCCTACTTTTGCCCAACATTTTCCTTCAACTCCTAACGTACTGTTCAATCCAAAAAGTCCGAACTGCGGCTCGCAAGCTCGCCATGAAGAATTTTAACTATTGTTAACCTCTACGCCTACCCCGGCATCACGGAACCCCGATTTTTAGAAAACATTTCACGGGGCCTTACATCCTCTCCCACTTAAGATCATCCATTCTCGAATGAGGGTCAAGGTTCACTATTAGCATCTTATGCAACTCAATTTTCATGCCACACACCATCAACCCCAAATTTGACTAACTCCCTAAATTTCCAAAACTGTTGCCAGACTTTCCCTTGTAACTAGGCCTATCCACCTGTCAGAGAGCCCCAGAAACACATACTTGAAACATATGCACAAACCACTGACGTAACATAACTCGTAGCAATACCAACTGTGGCCTCACATATATTATATTACCAGAATGGAACACCCTTAATGTCAACTGTACAAATGGTACATAATTCACAGAAAGTAACTCTTAGAATTTTCATAAATTACAA
>AWOL01S0027768.1:8012-18222 GCA_000715115.1 Nicotiana otophora | reverse complement strand
ACATCTCATCGATGAAATCCTGAGGATCCTCCTCGGGATTAGTACCCATGAACACTGGAGGATCTAACTGAAGAAACCTATTAGCCCTGGAACCAATAGAGTTCCCTTGCTGACTAGAAGAAGTGGGGGCAACATTCGACATCTAGGCCTGGGAAGCCACTATCTGAGCAAACATCAGTATGGCTCCACTAAGATCCCCATCAGAAACACCGGGACCAGAAGCTGGGGCTGGAGGTGGACCTAGAGTATTAAGTGGAGTATTCCTTGCACCCTCTTCAGGTGTAGGAACTGGTGCACCCTGAGCAGGAATAGTACAACCAGACGGTGTAGTAATCGAGGGAATATCCTCACCCCTTGGGTGTTCACCTACATCATCAATGATACCATCAACTGCCACTCCCAGGGTAACATCGGCTCCTTGGCCAGTTCTTGCCTTCATGTTAGGCGTTGTTTACTGAAAGTTAGAGCAATGCACAAGTTAAAGGAAGAACAATCGGACAATCAGCTTTATCGCATGATCAAGAACATCAAAGAAGGGTATTATTCCCAAATGTCCAAGTAGACTCCTAATTATAGATGTGGTTGACAACACACTAATAAGAAGGACTCTACTAGAAAGACATCCTAGGACATTTTAAAACCTTAGCCTCTGATACCAAGTTTGTCACGCCCCAAACTCGGGGAGCGCGACCGACGCTCAACCGAGCGAACCCGTTAATAAAGCATGTTGACTACTTTCTACCCAAACTCACCCATGATTTAATGAGAACATGTATCTTTGTTAATTAACCAATAAGAAGATCATGTAGACAATATCAAATTCATTACCATTAGTTACATCATTTAATAAGTCCTAAAAAGCACACATTCTCATGGTTTGAAGTGGAACAAGTGATCAAAACACAACATAATTTGTTTGACATTTCCAGCACCCATATACACCCACACTATGTCTACGGAGCCTCTAATAAATACATAGAGTATAATGATAGTGCCGGCAACAGGGCTCTGGCTATACCTTAAAATATAATAATATAATGAACAAAATATACATGACCCCGAGCGAAGTGAGGCTCACCAAGTCAGTTGGGAAGAAAGTGTGTCGCTATCACTGATTAGTACAGCCTGCCATGGAACCACCTACATCCATAAAAGATGCAGCCCCCCCAAAAAAGGGATGTTAGTACTGTCGAATAGTATTAGTATATATGTCTAAACACNATATTTCACATTGTGCATTACGTATTTCATATTTCATGTTTCATATTTCGTGTACACCTTTGTAATTTCAACCTTCATCGTGGACTTTCCAATAACAAGGCATTTCTATTCATGAAATTTAAGCACACATATGAGCAAATAAGAGTCTTAAGCGCATTACGGTTTCTTACACAATTTTCATTAGCTTTCACTTGAAACACAACTTGAACTCAAGGCATTTAGATATGCAACCCATACTTTGAACACATTTTCAAATATTAGTAAAACATAACAAGAGAATTGAATTACATATTGATCACGGATGTCTTTTAACACCATCTTATCCAGGTAATCGATTAACAATAAGTAACTCGGGACTTACATGGATATCGTTTGGTTCAATTTTAAGAGAAGAGTTTGGCCAACCTACCTCACTTGAGCTTCTTTAGACTCTAGAATGTCCTAGAATTCTAAGCAACTTCGATTTATTTTAGAAATGTACAAAATTGAATCAAAATTAGGAAGATGATCATGGTTCTAGCTCATTCGAGCATTTTATCAGACACTAGGTGCATATTAAGGTTTCATTGTCCTTTTATGGAGGATTTCATGTTCCCACAACCCATGCCTTGCCATATTTAGGTCAACAATCTCCCTCATCCCTTGATAACACATGCATGCAAAATAAACAACTCCCATACCCATGAATTATCTTACTAATTGCCCATTTCTAGTTAAATTTTAAAATTAAGGGTTAGGGTGTAAAATCTTACCTCTAGGATGAATACCTAGTGTGCTTTCCTTATTAATCTCCCAAGATTTGAGTACGAATTGGTGGATGAAACTTAGGAACTCCTTTTCTCACTCTATGATACACCCTCTCTCTAGAAATATATGTTTTTCCCCTTTAAAATGATCCCCAAGGGTGTTTTATTAGATTGGGGCCGGGTTCAAAAATTAGAAAAATAGGAGCTCCGACAAAGATCTGCGGTTGCATATGCGACCGCATAATGCTTTGTGGTTTGTGAAATGGCCCTTCGGAACTGGGCACCACTGCCTGGGTATGTCGCCGTTTTGCGGTCACATAATTGGCCACGAAATGACATTCAAAAGTTGCCCACTTGACTGCCTCACTCTGCGGCCAATTTGCAGCCTGCAAAGTGATTCTGCAGCCGCATAGTGGGCCGTACAAATGCCTTTTTCTGCAAATCATTTTCCTTCAGCTCCCTAGCATACTGTTCAACCCAAATTTCCGTACCGCGACTATCATTAACACATACACCTACCTCGGCATCACGAAACCCTGGGTTTTAGGTAACTGTTTATAGGGACTTACAAATACAATGGTTTATGGGCTTTTGGACGACGCGGTTCATGCTAGGATCTCTGGCTGTGATCTTTGGTTTAGGATCATAGTGTACCGGCAAGGAGAATTGTTAACTTGAAGGCAAGTTGAGGAGGATTCGAAGAAATTGGTCAGCTTGGTAGTGTAGGGTCAGCATAGTAATAAAGGTAATCGGTTCCTTTGGCGTGGTGATGCTTTACCGGTGTTTTGTGCCAATACACTTGGGCTTGACGGCTTGCGTGACTTGGTTAAGTTGGGAAAATACTGATTGTTTAGTTATGTGTGGACGAGTTTCGAATAGTTCTTGATAGTGTCGAGGATGGCTTAGGCTAGGTGTATGCCAATGACATAATGAACATGTTGCGTGTTATAATTTTTCAATGACATAATGGAGGCCATTGGTGGGCCTAATGAGAGTGTGTATTCTACATCAGGTCGGATTTGTCTACCCAACACAGTTATTGTGGATGGATGTGTTATCGTTTGGAGTGGAGGTTATTCGTGTTCAGATATGTTCCATGTGTTACTCTCATATGCTATGATGGGTTGTGATCTGTTGATTACTTTTACTTGATGCGATTCTTTTGGGGGCCTTGTGGAAATATTCGAGCGAGATAATTCTCAGGGTGTTGAATGGTTGATTGTTCCTTGGTTGTGGTCTTTCTATTTGTGGTATATTGTGCTATCCATTTTTCCATGGTAATGATCATGCACTTCGCGCGTTTATTTTTGATATGTAAATGGTTGTTGATAGTGAGCATCATGACTGATGTATCTTATGTGTACAGGTGTTTTGATTGGGTCACGCATCATATCAGAGTTATGTTGGGATATGATCCTTTGGGCTTAATTCTTGTGTTGTTTTTCTCCCTTGTGTGATGGCTTCATTGCATTGAGCTTCATGGTTGTATCTGTTGAGCTTGGATGGCGGTTCTCTCATTTGATTCTCTTCAATTATTAGGTACATCGATTTTGTCACTTGTTTGGTGCACTTATTGCATGGTGTGCGACTCTAGGTAGAATTTGTGTGGCATATTGGTATAGCAGTTTGTATTGGATGAGGTGAAGTTATCAGGCCTAAATGTAGTGCCATCAGATTTGATTATGCTATGTTTGGAACTATAGTGTCTTTAGTCAGCCTAGATTTTGGCTTTGGTTCTCGACGGGCAAGAAAGCTCCATAACTGGTTGATGTGACGGGGGTTATGCATATTTGTGTGTTTCTTTCATCATTGGTTGTGTTCGAAGATTTGGAGCAAGGTTTTTATTGATAGGATGTTAGATACCTGTACAATATTTGATATTTGAATGACTATTGTGGTCAGAAACTATGGCTATGTATATCTAAGTAATGTGAAATATCATTTGAATACACCTGGGATATGGTTACGGCTTGATGCAGCTTAATACTGACTTAAATAGAATATAGATGCAAGAATTGTGTCTCATAATTAATTTGGGAAGTTGGAGATTGGGTTCTAAGGGTTGTGAGCTAATGTTAAGGTAATGATCATTAGTTAGATTATGTTGTCAGACTTATGTAGATTGAAATGAAGTACGATCACCCATGTGTATGGGCATGGTGAGTTTATACAGTGACTTGATGGCTTTGGGATGATTCTTTGCACATTCGAGGATCAACATGTTTAAGTAGGGGAGAATGTATTGACTCGACAAGTTGTTATGAGAATTTGGATTCAGTTAGGTGGTTTGAGGTCATGCGTAGAAATGTATGGTGTATTATGACTTGTGTGTATCGTTTGTTTTGGTTCCTTAGTAGTTCGTTATTGATTTAGAAGAATGATTCTCAACAAGGAAACTTTAAGTTAGAAGAGTTAACCAAGCTTGATTTTTGTGTATTTGACCATGGGACAGAGTTTTTATTACTCCAATAGGGCCATATGGTAAATTTGGACTTAGTCATATGCCTGAAATTGGATCGGATTTTGGTTTTGTGACTTTGTACGGCTCCGTTTTTTCATTTGGAACATGCCTGCAAAATTTGGTGTCATTCTACGTCTGTTTAGTAGGAATTAGACGTATGTTGTCTTTTTGCAATTGTTAAGTTTCATTATAATTTTCGTGTGTTCTATTGTCTGATTCATGGTTTTGGACGTTATTTTGTTATTTTGATCGCGTAAGTGAGTTCGAATGATGATTATGTACTTGTGCAAATGGTTGAAGTGGAGCCCTGAGGGCTCGGGGTGAGTTTTGGACGCGTACCGGAGAGTTTGAGAGAGGATAGGATTTTTGTAGGTGTTTTGTTCTTCGCATTTGTGAAGAAATGGTTGCATTTGTGATTACCGCATTTTTGAGATCCTTCTCGCGTTTGAGATGTTGCGTTAGGGGACCAACTTTTGCAGTTACGGAACCAATATCGCATTTGCGATAGGTTCTAGGTTCGTATATGCGAACCCCTGATCGCATTTGTAATGGGGAGTTGGGACTGGAGCAGGCCGCTTTTGCGATTGCTTTCTTGCACTTGCGAGCCTGCTAGGTTTGCATTTGCGAACCAGTTGTCAAATTCACGATAGGCTCTTTGCATTTGCGATGCCTGTGTCGCATTTGCAAACCTCATGTCGCAAATGCGACATCTGCAGCTGATTACATGTAGTGTATTTCGGGACATAGCTTCATTCATCACATTTTTGAGCTCTATTAGGTAAGTGATTTTTAACCTTTTTTATTACATAATATAATCGTTTAGGAGATTTAACATCGAATCCATGAAATTTGAATAGAAGTTTTTGGAAATTTTGACGACAACAACAACCCAATAAAATCCCACAGATGGGGTCTGGGAGGTTAGAATGTACTTAGACCTTACCCCTACCCCAAAGAGGTAGAGAGGCTATTTCTAGGAGACCCTCAACTCAAGAAGAAAGAAATAGACAACAGAGTCTGTGACATCAACAAAAACTAGAAAAATAATATAAGCATCATAGAAAAAAGAAAATAGATGTAAAAGTAATAACAACAACCAGTAATAACGTCACAGTATAGTGAAAAAATGGAAAAATAATGCGTAGATAACACACACCACTAATAGTCCAGGACAATACCCTAAGAGACTAATCCCCCCTTCAGAACGAAGGAGAAAAATGCTCGACTCCTTCCTAACCTTTAATCCTAATGCTCGACCTCCACACCTTCCTATAAAGAGCCATGTCCTCGAAACTCTAAAAATAAACCGCGTCCTGCCTGATCAATTCACCCCAATACTTCTTAGGCCTCCCTCTACCTCTTCCAATAACCGCCAAAGCCAACCGCTGAAACCTCCTAACCGGATCATCTTGGCTTCTCATCTGCACGTGCCCGAACCATCTAACACTTACTTCCCGCATCTTGTCATCTATGGGAGCCATGCCCAACATCTCCTGAATATCTTCATTCCTAATCCTATCCAACCTAGTGTGCCTACACATCCATCTGAACATCCCCATTTCTCCTACTTTCATCTTCTTGATAGGGGAATTATTGACTGACCAACACTCTACCCCCTAATATATGGCCAGTCTAGCCACCTCTCAGGGCACATTCTTGTCACACAGTACTGTAGATGATAACCTTCATTTCATCCACCCCACCCCTATATGATGCGTGACATCCTCATCTATCTCTCTACCCCCTGGATAATTGACCCAATGTATTTGAAACTACCTCCCTTGGAGATGCCTCGTGAGTCAAGCCTCACGTCCAAGTTTGCTTCTTACGTCATGTCGTTGAACTTGGACTCCAGATATTCAATCTTAGTCATACTCAACTTCAAACCTTTAGACTCAAGGGTTTGTCTCCAAACCTCCAACCTCTCATTAACGCCGCTGATCGTGACTAATGAACGGAACTCAAAAGTGATATTTGAAATCATATGGGTTACAAGGAATTCAAGTATTCATGGGCACTAAGATAAGCTAAGTATCCATGCAGCAAGTGGCAGAACGACCAGGAAAAGTAATTGCTTACATTTAAAGACAACTGAGAAGGCACAGAAGGAAGTATATGGTACAAGCAAGTTAAAGGAAGGTTGCGAGTAGTATGAATAGATATGTGTAGGTCACAAGCTAAAGTACGGTAGAACAACAAGGTTTTAGCTAGATAGGAGTAAGGATTAGAAACGATGAGTGAGAAGGTGACAATAATACGTAAGGCCTTGGGATTAAGACCATCAAAATGAGAGAGTTGATGGTTTCCTTAAGTTATAAAAAGCTCAATATAGCCTGAATAAACTCAGAGGAGTCTAAGACTAAGAGCAATTAGAAAAGATGAAATGTTGCCCTGGTAGTAGAATAAGGGTGTAATTGTGATAGATAAGAGGAGGACATTTATGCCTTTGATTGAGTAATGATTTAAAAAAATGGATATCATGAATTGCAAAGATTAGAATACCCCATGTAAGATGAAACACATTGGCATACTATGAACTAAGGTTATTGATGTATAGTATCGTCCCTAGGTGGATCATGCAAATCACTTCAAATGTTCCCCGATGCGACTTGTACCCTAGTGACAATGTATTACGTAAGAGGTTTCAAGTTATCAGTGGTTAATTATGGATCAACATTAAGCTGAATCAACAATGGATGGATAAATGTTACAAAGTATGAGATGAGATTAGGCCATCAGTCTGAAGATGAACACTGATGAGGAAGCATTAGAGGACTTAGATTTATACATATAGGATAAGCTGAGAGAGAGAGTAACCTGGAGTTGGGCAGTAGATCTCAGTAATAATAAACTGAAGCAAGTGTTATGGTATAGTATAACCGACCTAGATTTAGTAAAGCCACAAGCATAGATAACTGAGGCTATGACACAGGATATAGAAATAGTCGTAAGTTCGACAAAGTACCAAGCAAAGGACTTCAGTACACCTATAGATGCCTAGAAGGATATCTTGTCATAGTTCTATGCATGTTCACAAAGTGCGGCCTAGAGATTGCCTAAAGGCTGGAGGAAAAAGAAGAGAAGGGTCACATAGTCGCACATACAAGGACAAAGTCATACATGATGCATGATAGAAGGTAACAATAGTTACTAGATTAGATGAATTCCGCCACTAGTCATTGTGTGAGAAAGAGGCCTAAAGGGGGGAATGTCCTGGCCTTCGGATTTATTCACAGAACAGTTGCATAGATGGTAAGGACAGTATTAAATTATTCATAAGAGTTATGGGTTTTGAGACTGATAAGCGCATAAGTCAACATTCGAAGATGAATGTTCCAAAGGGGGGAATGATGTTACCCCCCATGTTTTCATACGTGAGAGTACATCTTAAGATAATTAATGTAAGCTCAGAAATGAGATTATATTTGAAAGAACATAAAGTAATTTAATCATGTTACCTTGGAGGTTACAAATATTTAAGATCATGAATAAAAAGTACAAAGAGGGTTGGATGGCTTAGAAGCTAAACAAAGTTGGGAATGTTATAACATGTACTTTTGGGATGAGACTAGGGTTATTAACATGATAAAGAGGTTATGTTATTATTTATTTTACTCATATGATAGTCTTCTGTTATGTTTTGAAGCTAAGCGAGTTGTGGAACAAAAGTTGGCAAAGTTCATCAAACATTACATTCATAAATGTACGGAAAATTAGGTCAAATATAGCGGAGCTCTTATCCCAATATACAAGAAATTACGGGATTCTGCACCTAAAAAATTGAATATTTATGAGTCTAGTTTCTAACACATTAAAGGGTTTGTCGATACGACATCAGAGTATAGAGATATACGCATTTACGCGAGACTGCACTAGCAGCTCCCAATGGGACCCACTTAGGTGGTGGACGAACCTTAAACATTTTAACGGGGCTGGATACCTCGTTTTTGGCTATTTTCGACCAAGGAAATTTCCCAAATTCTCTGAACACCTCTCTAATAGCTCTTCAAGGTTCCAAGTCTAATCAAAGGTTGTTTTACCTAGACCTATCCTCAAAAGTTAGCCTAAGTTAAGAAAATGGTCTCTATGGTGTTGTGATGCCATTAATGGTGCTTGTTAGCTAAGAAAAGCTTTGGTTCTAGTTTTTTCTGATTATTTAAGGTATGTATAACACTTTATTTCTTGCGTTTAAGCTTATATATGTGTTGGTTAAGCTATTTGGATTAAGAATTACAAGATAGAACTTGAAATTGTATAAGAAGTTGTTGTCTCTTATTGGACTATTTTGGAGTTGTGTATATGACTTTATATGGCTGGAAATGTCGGGGAATGGCTTGGTTATAATGTTCGTATTTTTGTTATGCTAGTAAATATTTTTAGTATGTTGATGATGTTTTAAATAGGAGAATAAGCAACCACACAGTACCTAGAAGTTGTCCATATTGTTGTAATATCTTGTTGGGTTGTTTGATGTTACTTTTATGATGGATATAAGGTTGCAATGTCAAGCCAATATATGTTTCTATATTTTGGACTGTTTTAAGGTGTTTTAAGTATAAGGGAGATGGTCAAAAGAGTTGGGGTTTGGTTCCAATCCAAGCTTACCGCTCGTCGTGTTAAGTAGTAGTTATGTTTGTGACATTTGTGCACTTGTTGTTGTGTAGGGTGAATTATGTTGTTGGGCTTCTCGGTATGTTGTGGTGCTGAAAGTTTATAGTTGAAGGTCGTATGTGATCTTGTTGTTTTTATGGACTTTGGAAAAGAAATGAAAATAAGGGAGATGCTGCCCGTTTTAATAATAAATAAGCTTGTCGTTCATTGTACGATAGTTGCATCTTTCGTAGCTTAACGATAGCATTATTATCATTGTTGTAGATTAAAGTGCGATGAGATGTTTTAAACGTGGTCACTGGATAGACTGTGATAAGGCATGCCTTCTTTCCTTTTAGCATGAACCACATGATACAAAGGAAACGAGCAAACATGCAACTTTCACAAATGAGTCTATTCTTACAAGTACTAGGGGTGCCTATGTTCTTGATTCCCCCTGTGTCCTGTTATTATATTGTCTGTTCATGGGTCTCAGAAAATAAATAAGTTGATAAATTTTATTTCACGATATCAAACGAAGGCATATTTAGCTTATGACATTCCGAGACATCTTATTGACTTACTTCATTATGCATTGCATTCATATATACATGTATATTGAACCATGACCAGATGGCATTATATACGCATATATTATATGTATATATGGTATGGGGAAAGGTTACAGTGTTATATATGCACCAGCCACTTGATCAACTACCATACATTTATGATTTCGCCCATTGAGGCCGAGATGATACGATGGGATGCCCTCAGAGGCTTGATGATGTTATGTATGCATATACCTATGCATGATATGAAATTTATACCCATATAAATGACACTATGAAGATTTCATGATTACTGAGGCATTCGGACTTACAAAGCAAGTCCTTTACTCCATGTTTCTTTCACGTCTTTTATATACTTCTTTTCATGTCTTACATACTATATACTTTATTAGTACCAAAGTCCCTTTTGCCTAAGGACACTGCGTTTCATGCTCGTAAGTCCTGATAGACAGGTTGATAGTCCTCCTAGTAGGCTATCTACTCAGTGGAAGGTGTTGGTGCACTCCACTTGCTCCGGAGTTTCCTATTTGGTCTGTATGCTTTGGGCATGTATTGATTGGTATGGCGGGGCCCTATCCCGACCATTATGATTTTTATGTACTCTTAGAGGCTTGTAGACA
>AWOL01S0027766.1:0-26388 GCA_000715115.1 Nicotiana otophora | reverse complement strand
CCCCTACTAGCCACGCGTATCAAGCCACCCTTATCTCACCGCATGCGTTTCAACACCCAGACCTTATACCACCGCATGCGTATCAATATCACAATATATCACAATTTGCACCTCAAGTGCTCAAATAATTTAACTTGCCAAAATAATTCAACAACAATATTTTTCCACAATAAAGCGCTCACTGCTCCATCACAACCAATACGAAAATCTTACAAAAATATTCAGGAGTAAATAATTCAGGAAAATAATATTTTAAAATCTTTAACACGTTGCTTCAATATCAAGTTTAAAAATGCCGAATACTTCAAATTAATAATGTTTAATTTAAAGAAAATCAACCTTCAAATAATGCACAGAATAAAAGAAACAAATTTCCAACTATACAGATAAAACCATTAGCAGGAGAAGGTCAAACAAATTTAAAATATAAACATTTTAATCAATGATGAAGAATATAATAAGATAGAATATTTTAATAAATGCACAACAATGATCTACACAATTTAAAAATATAATCCTTCATATTTAGCCCGTGTACACACTCGTCACCTCGTGTACACGACTTTCAACATAATTCATTAATCACATTAAATACCTCGACTTGCTCCAATTTAAAACTATAATCCTTCATATTCAACACAAGAATTTAGACAAGTCACTTATCTCGACTTGCTCCAATTTAATCAAGTATTATGCTTTTTCCTCGATTTTCCGACTCTGATCGACTCGTATCTAGTCATAATTAATTCGATACAGTCAACAAAAATTATAGAAATCAATTTCATAAGAAAATATTACATCTTTTTCAATAAAATCCGAAATTAACTCAAAATTTGCTCGTGGGGCCCACATCTCGGAATCCGGCGAAACTTACAAAATCCGACAACCCATTCAATTACGAGTCCACCCATACCAATTTTACCAAATTTCGATAACAACTCGACCTCTAAATTTTAAATTTTCGTTTTTTAAAGATTTTGCAAAAATCTTGATTTTTCTTCCATAAATTCACGGATTCATGATGTAAATGAGTATGGAATCATGAAATATAATCAATATAGGATAAGGAATACTTAGTGATTATAGGATAAGGAATACTTACCCCATTGTTTTCCCGTGAAAATCGCCCAAGAACTGTGCTCCGAAAATCCAAAACGAAATGAATGAAATAACCATTTTTGGTCCTTAGGTTTCTGCCAATCCCTCACTAAAAGTCCGTTTTCCGTCACTAAAAGTCTATTTTTCGTCACTAGAAGTCCACCAGAAACTGCTCTACCAGCCTTCCTTCAATCGATCATAACTTTATGTATAAATGTCCAAATGATGAATGGTGTAACTTTATGGAAACTAGACTCAAACTATTACAACTTTCATGTTTTAAATAATTTTTCGATTCTTATGAATTTCGAGATATAAGCTTCCAAATTTGGCTCCACACATCAGAAATTTCTGGCAAAACTGCTCTACCAGCCTTCATTCAATCCATCATAACTCTTTGTACAAATATCCAAATGATGAATGGTTTAACTTTATGGAAACTAGAATCAAAGGGCTACAACATTTACGTTTTGAAACTTTTATGCTTTCTTATAGATTGCACGATATAAGCTTCTAAATTTGGCTCCACGCACCAGAATTGTCTGGCGAAATTTCTGCAACAGAAATTACCAGCATCCTTCTTTGTCTGAAATCCATTCCGTTTACTTTCCAAAATCCACCCGAGACCCCTGGGACCTTAACCAATTATACCAACATGTCCCAAAATACAATACGAACTTAGTCGAGGCTTCAAACTACATCAAACAACATCAAAACGGTGAATCGCACCTCAAATTAAAATCTATGAACTTTGAACTTTCAAATTCTGTATCTTGTGCCGAAACACATCAAATCAATTCGGAATGACTTCAAATTTTGCACACAAGTCATAAATGATATAACAGACCTATTCCAATTTCCAGAATCAGATTCCAACCTCGATATCAAAAAGTCAATCCCCCGGTCAAACTTCCCAAAATTTTAACTTTTGGCATTTCAAGCCTAATTCTACTACGGACTTCCAAATAAAATTCCGATCACACTCCTATGTCTAAAATTACTATANTATACGGAGCTGTTGGAATCATCAAAATTCTATTCCGGGGTCGTTTGCATATAATTTGACATCTAGTCACTATTTGAACTTAAACTTTTAAGTTTTCATCAAAATTCCATATCTCGGGCTAGGGACCTCAGAATTTAATTCCGGGCATACACCTAAGTCCCAAATCACGATACGGACCTATCCGAACTTTCAAAATACTGATCCGAGTCCGTTTGCTCAAAATATTGACCAAAGTCAACTCAGTTGAGTTTTAAAGCTCTAATTCACATTTCAATTCATTTTTCACCAGAAAACTTTCCGAAAAATTGTACGGACTGCACACGCAAGTCGAGGAATAATAAATAGTACTTTTTAAGGTCTTAAAATATAAAATTAATTATTAAATTTAAAGATGACATTTTGGGTCATCACACTATGCCTATGTCCGGGTAGTTTTAGGCTCACATCATGCCTTGTTGATACTGTCATTGATTTATGTTTATTGTCTGCCTTGAGAAGGAGCGAGATTGAGTTTGCTTATTAAATGTTTTTGAAAGGAGATGAAATTGAAAAACGTAAGATTTAAAAGGGTTCGTTTGAACTTTGTAATTTCGAAAAGGATTGAGTAATGCTATAATAGCTTAAGAAATATATGTGTAACCGCGTCGCATGTATGTTTCGCGAGCCGGGTAATTTTCTTAAAAGGCTACAAGTTGAATTTCCCTTATTTTGAAAAGAATCAAGAAAGAGATATGATTTTAATGTTAAATATTTATTTGACCGCATCGCAAGTATGATCCGCGAGCAGGGAGATTTCTTAAATTTATAATTAACCGCGTCACACGTATGATTCGCGAGCGGGGTATTTCCTTCTACCACTCTTATGAGATTGGGCCGTTCCCCTTGGCAGGATTTATGTACCACACTCTCATGGGAGCGGGCTGTTCGCCTCGGCAGGTTAATAGATGCATCTATGGTTCGCGTCGTTCGACCCTTGACAGTGTGCAATTTACTTTTATGTTGGATCAGGCCGTACACATCGACATTTCCTATATATATATTATCCTCATGGAATCATGCGTAACGTTTGGCAAGAAGCCAGTGTATCTGAGGGTTTTTCCCTGATTTAGATTATGACAACCTCTTTGATGAAATCCACTATATCTATATATATGCTCTGGTTACGGAGGGAACTTGCTAGTTGAGAGCTTGAGTAAATTGTGAAGAGGAAAATTGTACTACGTATTTTATACTTGTTTGTTTCATATATTTACTATTTCTCATATTCATTCACTTCTTTACTATACCTGATATTATTGGACCACTAGCAAGTGTCGAAGTCGACCTCTTGTCATTACTTCTTCGGAGTTAGGCGGGATACTTAGGTATGCGTTGATTTACATACTCATGCTACACTTGTTGCATATTTTTGTGCAGGTACACATATGTTTAGCGGCCTTGTAGGCGCAGAGGCGCGGTTATGGTGGGGACTTAGGTGAGCTGCATTCTATACAACGATCCGCAGCCAATAAAGTCTCCCTCAGAGTACTTACATTTTTCATGTCCAATTTGTATTCCGGATAGCTGTTGTATTTTATTTTACATTCCTAATTAATGCTTATGCACTTGTGACACCGAGTTTTGGGATGATTATGGATTGTACTGTATTGAAACTTTTAAAGATATTTTTATATATTTTGTAAACTCCATCTTCTACTATTTAATTGAAGAGAAAAACTATGATTTTTAAAATATTAAAATGAGACCTGAATTAAGTATTTAGTGTTGGCTTGCCTGACAGCGGTGTCCGGCGCCATTACGACCTTTAATAGATTTTGAGTCGTGATATATAATTAGTCACTACAACTCTTACTAAAATATAAAATTAATCGCTAAAACCATTATTCATTGAAGATAATTAGATTCCTTCACCAATAAACATAAAAGAATGACATTGTTTTAATATGGAATTCATGGATGAAAATATAAAAATATTTGAAAGCTAGAGATCAAAATTAAAAAAAAAAAAAAAAATTAACATCTGAAAACCGATAGTAAGTTATAATATGAAATTCAAACCTAACTATGTTTTACAATCAGAATTATATGCGGCACATTGGCTCAAAATAAGCAAGTTATTTAAGATAGATAAAAAAAAAAGGATTTTGAGGAGTAAGACTTAATTGGCTAAAGAAGAATTCCCGCGTGAACTTAAGGAATTTTTCACATTATTTAAATATAATTCTCCAGTTTAACTGGAACTGTTGTATTAATCTTGAAATGATAGAGGGGGATGTGGCCTTACCTCCAAAGATTACAACACAAGGGCGAAGGGTGTCCTTCAAAAAGAACAGGAGATGTATTATAACGTTACTCCCCTGTTCGACTAAAGATAGACTAAGCAAGATTAACTAACAAAAAAGTTTTGCTTTATCACATTTTGTCCTAATGGTAGGCATTGAAATTTGTCCAAGATGAGGGGCCTTTTGCACCACTAGCAAGCTGTTGAAAAGAGAGGTAAATCTTATTTTCAGAGCTGGATGTAGCAAGCTTAGCAAGATGATCAGCCACTTGTAGTTATCAGTTCTACTATTCTTGAGCATATTTGTTACCAACAGTGAGTCTAGAATTTTGCACATGACAAATTATAAACATTATTGACCGGCAGCGTCAGGCTTGCTTGGGATGCTTAGTCAGGCGCTTGTAACTGCATCAAAGACGAGCTTTTCATCTGTGCATCACGTTATTTTTCAAGTGTGTCATAGTGGGGCGAGCCTCGAGTGAATCCAAGAAATTGTTCTCATACTGTTTATCCTAAAAAACGGATAACAATTGAATTTAGATATGGTTTTAAAGTTATATGGATTAATTCAATACAAATGATTAATGACATTAGATTAAGTAGATAAAAAATGTGATAAATTGCCAAACCGAATAATGAGAGTGATTTCGGACTCAGTAACAGCATAACAAAGCACCTGTCCTCGATCCCGAGCTCATACTAATGAAGAATTGCTGAACAAAAGTAAGAACTTTGAATAATAGAGAGAATAACAGTGTATTGCCTTGGTATGCATGTTACAATGTGTCATGAATAATAAGTTTTCCCCTTTATATAATAGGAGAATTTTACTCTAAGTACAATTCTAAGAAAGGTAAAAATCTCCCGTTTCGCTAATCACTGATTTTCTGCCGATACGAGCCGAGATTCACGTCGTGATATCCGCTTGAGCACGGATATTACGGCCCTTCATTAGTCATGTGTAGCCGCTCTATAATGTTCTCTGAAGTCTCGAGACTCGCACCAGACTCGGAGAATGTGGTTCTAATACCCCCGAGGGCGGGTGTCTTGTTCGAACCTCGATACGAGAGGCTCCCCGCTCAGATTCTGATTCCTTACGATCAGGTTCCTGCTCCGTTTGTCTTATCGGAAAATCGAGATGTTCAACGGGTTCGATTTTACCCGTATACATATAGTCTCCTCGTTTCTTAGAGAGGAGGTTCACCGAAACAATGAGAAACGACGGATGCTTTTCAGTTCCTTCTTTAATACGCCGTAACAAAAATGACAAAGAAACCGAAATGTCCCACCAGTCACGTCGTTCTGACTTCAAACACGTGTCAGCCATCGGCAGGTCACCTCTGAACGCGAAGCGTCACAAAACCTCTATAAAAGCTTCCATTCCTTCTTCATTTTTCACCGTTTGTCCAAACTTCTACCTTCGATTCTCAAAGTTGTTACTAACCTTCTTCATGCTTCCATATCTTTACCTCCGTTCTTCAAGATTTCTCAGTAATTTCCAAGCTTTTACCTAGTTTTTACCCAAATCAGCACACTTGAGTCTTCATTTTTCAAAACCTTTTCTTAGACCTTTCAAGCTTTTTGAGATAACAATGTCTAAAACATCCAAATCTGTTTCTCAACAAGTCGGTTCTTCCTCTTCTTCCCAACCGACAGCTGAAATTGGGGCGGTCACTCCCGATATAGTCATCCTCGAGACGTCTGCTCATGGCGCGGCTACCGATGAACCGACTCCCAAGCCTCCCTTGAAAATGTTCATTCCTGGGGAATGCTAAATTACAAATGACTTTAAGGTCGAAAAGCCCTCATCGGTGTAGGGCTGGGGTGAAGAAGCATCAAGGTATATATGCTCCATTACCGAATACGTCCTTCCCGTGGTCCGAGGGGACTACAAATGGGAGGGTAAGGACATAGTAGTCCCCGGGCCTGAGGACGCTATCACTACCCATGTGGAGGGATATCTAAGTGTTTACACCCATCCCTTCAAATTGGGCCATGTGGACTTGATAAGTAGGGATTTTGACCGCTTATTTGCTCTCTTTTACTTGCATTTTAGCTTAAAAATGCTTAAAGGTATTCAAAAACTAATGAAATGTTCTTTTGTACAGGAACATTGGGAAACGAGCCAAATGAGTCAAAATCAACTTATAAAGGAGTCAAAAGTGGACAAGGACCAAAACAATGCAAAAGGCCCACAGTGCGGACCGCACAATACTGTGTGCGGCCGCAGAAGAGAAGATTCAGAGAGCTGGTTTAGGGCAAGTTGAAGGAGGGTGGACCGCACCATAATTGTGCGGCCGCAGAATGTTAAGTGAGACCCCACTCAATATTATGCGGTCCGCAGAAGACAAATATCAGAGAGATGGGAATTCAAGTTCAAGAAGAAATACGTAACACACCATTTTTGTGCGGCCGCATAATCAAGAGCGCGGCCGCACTCATTTTTATGCGGTCTGCAGAAGTCTCACACAACTAGAGCCAAGCAAGAGTGCGGTTGCAGTCACAAATGTGCGGTCCGCAGTAGTTGAAGGAGTGCGTCCGCAATCCAGAATTGTGTGGCCACAGAACTAGAACCTGTCAAGCCAAGTCTCGTTGTGTGGAACGCACACATAATTATGCGGCCGCACAACCTCCGCAAGGGCATTTTTGTCAGATACTTTTAGCTTAGTATAAATAGAACTTTTTGTCATTTTAGGGAAAGTTTTGTTTTGGGAGAGCACCTGAGCCATTTTCCTTTACTGTTTTAAGTAATATTGTACTAGATTAGCTTCTAAACATTTGATTTTCTTTCCCTAATCATTATTATGCATTCTATCTTAATTGCTTCTTGTATTTCTTTATTTTTCATGAATAGCTAAATTTTTATCTAGGGTTGTGGCCCAACCCAAGTGTGAGTACTTAATGGGTGTTTGATTTAGGACTTGTTTATTATTTGGTTAGTGATATTTAGCCTAGTTCTTTCTTAAATTCAAGAATTAATGGTTGCAAATATTGATTCATGCCTAATTGACTTAGTCTCTACTTGAGAAAGAGAGACTAAGTCTAGGAAAACTTGGCTAAGAAACAATTGGGGGGAACTTAAGAAATTGCTAGCCCCAATTAAAGGGTTGAATCTAGAGATAGTAAGACCCGACTTGAGCAGTTATCACTTGTTTTGTGCAATACCCATTTGGACTTGAGAAAGTCAAATTGGGCAAAATCACTCAAACTACCGAGATGTATAGAGTGGGTAATTGCTTGTGATTGCTATATTACAACCCCGACCAATCAGGATTTTCCTAGAGTTTTCAACCCATTAAGTAACCACCTAGGTGGAAGTCACGACCCTAGATCTTTTAGCATTTGGAAAACAACCAAAACCAAAACTATTTTCTTCTAGTTTTATAATTGCAATCAATAGTTTAAAGAAGAAGTAAAAATAACAAACAAGAACAGTGTAATCTAAGGCATATTATACAATTACACTAAATATATACCTAACCCCAATTCTAACTCCCTGAGGATTCGACCCCGACTTGCGTAGGGTTTTATTATTGCTTCGATCACCTCACTACCTATATTTGTGGTGTGAGTTTGGGTGACATCAGGACCCGGTGGACTTCTGCAAGAGGTACAAAGTGTGCCTCGGTCAGGTCCATCCCTCACTGTGGAGGATCGTGATCCTCCTTCGCTACTTATTGAACAAGACCGAATCCCGTCGGTTCACCATCGATCACCTACTCCGCCTATACAGTTCCCTAATCTTCCGAGGGGGACTAATAAAACTCACACGCCAAGCCAGCAAAGCCCCATTCTCAAGTATCGATGAGGACCGGGATCGGGGCTGGTAGGGAGGCTTCGTTCGGGTGAAGACCGAAGACTTGATCCCCCCCCGAGTTCATCTGATTCCCCGAGAAGTGGAATGCATCTCATAAGTACAACTTTCCTTTAAACGTTAATTTTATGTTTATCTCCTTTTTCCTCAATAGTACTTGTGGTAATGCAGTTGTTGCCCGAGTCCCAAACGCCATCCCTCGGTTCAAGGAGTGGATCGAGGGCATTTGTTCGCAGATGCCTTATTCCGAGCACACATGGCGCAAACTCTTGAAGGGCCTATGGGAGGAACGTTCTCATGGTAAGATCTCTCTCCCGAACAAGTAACATTAGGCTCCCTTTTTTGCATCATATTCTCATTTTTTCCTCTTTTTATTTTGAAGGTTTGCCTAAGACCACTGATCTTAGGACTTTAGAAGGAGACGAGGACATGCCCTCATCCGTGGATCCCTCCGCTTTGGGGAAGCTTGGGGTTGCAACGTGAGAAAAGAAGAAGAAGAAAATAAAATCTTCGGGCTCCCCGAGCTCTGCGGTGAAACCCAAAAAGAGATTGGCTTGTAGGCCAAAGAAAGGATTCGGTTCCCGAGCACCGGACTCAGACTCACTTCTTCTGCACAGGGACGAGCCCGAGGAATATTATATTTTTGTGGCCCATGGACCGGTCTCCCTCCGGTTTGGGAGACCGATGTGGAGATGAGGGTTGATACCCCTCGGGACGTCGTCTCCTCTCCACCCAGTGTAATAGAGATTTCAGGGTCACCCTCATACACCGAATCTATGCTCGAGGAGGCCCGAGCGGTGAAAATGCGGTCTAACGAAGGGGCTCGTGGTGCAGACGACCCCCTCTGTACCTTTTTTGACGGTGTGGATTCAGCCGTTTTGGAAGACTTTTCCGAGTTAGGAGACCTAGAAGTGCCGAGGAAGGATCCGTCTGCAGAAGTCAGTGGGCTGAATTCAAGCCCAAAATTAATCAATTACTTCCCCACCCCGAGTATGGATTCTGGCCGCAAGAGGTCAATAATCATCATTGTCTTGAAAGATGCCCGGGTTCTTTCAGCTCCCGTGGGAGTGGCGAGCTACCTCTGATGCCTGGTGACCAAGGAGGACCAGGCAAAGATAAATGAGGTGGATGTGCAATGCCTTTTCAATGAGGTGCATCAAGCACTGAATCGGGTAAGGCATCATTATAACCCTTCGAACCTTTACTTAGGTTTTTATAGTTCTCATGTTTTTTCATCCTTTTGTAGGCCTCTATACTTCATCACGAGAGCTTCCTTCGGTACCGGGCTGAGGTCAACCAGCTCGAGCTCGAGGTTAAGGAGCTTGCCCAGAAAAGGGACATGTACAAGCTTCTCAGTGAGAACCACAAGGGGGCCTTAAAGGACCTTCAGACCAGCCTGGACGAGGCTCAAAAGAAGGCTTCGACCCTGGGGGGGAACACATTGATTTGGTCGATCAAGTAAAGGTTTTTGAAGTTAGCAATGAAGACTTAGCCATGGGGACTAATGAACAAACCTCACAGGTTCAGCAGAAGATCGACCGAATTGACCAACTCCGATCCGAAATGAACGAGGTCCAAGCCATGGACGATGGTTGGAAGAGAGAAATGGACCGGTTGGCCTCGGAGAAGGAAACCGCCCAGGCACAGCTGGCATCGGTAGAGTTTCAACTTCGAGTGGCGAAAGAGAAAACCGATAAATTTTTCCAGCTGAACGGTGAACTCAGAGTGCAATTGAGCTCAGCTCTGGTAGAGCGGGATTCCCTCGGCAGTGAATGTGAAGCTATAAAGGCTCGACTGCACACAACCTCCGCCGATGCTGAAGAGATGGTGGCCCTGCATATGGCCGATGTCGAAGCAGTCGAGGCCCGCCTGAAGACCACTGTTGAATACGTGAGGCGGGTATCCCGAAGGGAGACCCTCTAAGAGATCCATGCCCGAGGCTTCGACCTATCTGTTGAGATCGAGGAGGCAAAAAGACTTGAGGTCGAGGCCAAGAAGCTATCTGATACAGAAGATGAAGAGGCCTCCAAGGGCTCTAAGAATCCGAAGGCCCCGACGGTGCTGGTGACAAGTCGAGTTCCGGTGAAGATCAGGCGTAGATGCCTTAGGTTTATTTTTGTTTTTGTTTTTTGTATCCTGTACATACATTTTGTTGAGGCGGTGTTTGTTGGGCCTCTTATAAAGGCATTCCGGAATGTATAGAAAGTTTCCCTTTTCGTCAAACTCAACCGTTTTAGCATCTTTTTATGACTTCTAACCTTGCAAACATTTCTAATCCCTTAGCATAGGATATAACATAGCAACAAGTCATTTGTTTTTTGAGGTTTTGAAAACTCGAAGTGACTTGAAATGACCGGGAATTTTCCAATATTCTTTAAGTATTCTTAGACTATGCTTTTGCTGAGTGTAACCTTTTGGCATGTTTTGAATTATATTTGAAGGCCTTACTTTTCGATAACGAGCTGCGGACGTCTCTGAACTGTTTTTAGGGTGGCCGTAGCCTTTTAAGTTTAGACAATGCCAAATAGGCTTTGTGTCTCCGGGTTTCGATAACCTGAGCCATCCGAGTTTGTCTCAGACAACAGTCCCCGAGTGGGAGTTGCCCTTTGGGCTCGGATAGGGGTGGATCTTGGGCTGGATAGTCTGCGGGTAGGAATATCCCTTAGGCTAGATACTTTTAGGAAGTAAAAATGTGTATCAAGAAAGGTAGAAACTTTCTTTCATTTCTGTTCATAACAAACAAAATAGTAAGTGTGTAAAAGCTCATGTTATTGTTGAGGTGGTCTACGTGGGGACGGTTCATTTGACTGTTTGGCCCTTACAATAATTCTTAACCACCAAGTTGAGGCTGTTCAAGCACAAATTTTCCTCCCTTGCTAAAAATCTTAACCCGAGGGCGATGGGCCTCTTGTAAAGACATTCCGGAATGTATAAAAATTTTCCCTTTTCGGCAAACTCAATTGTTTTAGCATCTATTTATGACTTCTAACCTTGCAAACATTTCTAATGTCTTAGCATAGGATATAACGTAGCAACAAGTCATTTGCTTTTCTAGGTTTTGAAAACTCGAAGTGACTTGAAATGAGCGGGAATTTTCCAAAATGCTTAAGTATTCTTAGACGATGCTTTTGCCGAGGGTAACCTTTTGACATGTTTTGAATTTTATTTGAAGGCTTTATGTTTTGATAACGAGCTTTGGACATCTCCGAACCTTTTTTAGTGTGGTCGTAGCATTTTAAGTTCTGGCACTGCCTAATAGGCTTTGTGTCTCCAGTGTTCGATAACCCGAGCCATCCGAGTTTGTCTCGGACGACAGTCCCCGAGTGGGAATAGCCCTTTGGGCTCGGATAGGGGTGGCCCTTGGGCTCGATTGTCTCCGGGTAGGAATAACCCTTAGGCTCGATACTATTAAGAAGTAAAAATATGTATCAAGCAAGGTAGAAACTTTCTTTCATTTATGTTCGTAACATACAAAATAGTAAGCATGTAAAAGCTCATGTTATGGATGAGGTGGTCTACGTGGGCACGGCTCATTTCACCGTTTGGCCGTTACAATAAATCCTAACCACCAAGTCGTGGTTGTTCAAGCACAAAGTTTCCTCCCTTACTAAAAATCTTAGCCCGAGGTCGATGGCCCCCAATATTCGAGGTCGATCTTCGAGAGGTCTTGGATACTGTTGATGCAACCATCAACTCCCATTTGAAATCGGTCTTCGATTTTAAGTTAGCAAGATCCATTGTTGCCTAGTTAAAACCCTTTCCAGAAAAGCCATTTGGGACAAAACCAGTTCAAGAGAAAACGAGTTCAACGTGTGCTTTCAGACCTAAGAGCTACATCCTTCTTTGGTTGTTGCCTGCAAGTGTTAGTCCAATTCGCAATATATAAAAAAAGAAAATGAATGAGGTCGTACCTTAGCAGTAATATCATTTTAAGTGGGTCACGTTCCAGTTGTTCGGTAGGTATGCATCGTTCCCTGGTTCAAGTTTGTACGAACCTTTACCGGTAATCCCGATGACTCGATGTGGACCTTTCCAATTCGGTCCCAGCTTCCCTTTCGTTCGGGTTCCGGGTGTTCACTGTCACCTTTCTTAACACAAAAATCCATGATATTGAAGTATTGGAGATTGGCTCTTCGATTGTAATATCTTTCTATCCGTTGTTTCTGTGCGGCCAATCGGACTAGGGCGGCCTCGCGCTTATCATCCAATAGTTCCAGGCTTGTGTTCATGGCATCACCGTTTGATTCTTCGGTCGCATATCGGAACCTGAAACTTGGTTCTCCCACCTCGACCGGTTTTAGTGCTTCGGCACCGTCGACCAATGAAAATAGAATGGCCCCAGTACTAGATCTTGAGGTCATACGATATGCCCACAAGACCTAGGGACTTTCCTTCCATTTGTTTTGGTATCGGACAACCTTTTCTTAAGGTTTTGGAGTATGGTCTTGTTTGTAGATTCTGCATGTCCGTTCCCACTAGGGTGATAGGGTGTTGACAGGACCCTTTTGATTTTATGGTCTTCAAAAACTTTACTTACCTTGTTGCCGATGAACTACTTCCCATTATCACACATGATCTCGGCTGGTACCCGAACCGACATATTATGTTGTCACAAACGAAATCGATAACTTCTTTTTCTCGGACTTTCTCAAACACCTAAGCTTCAACCCATTTAGAAAAATAGTCAGTCATAAATAGTATAAATTGAGCCTTATCGGGTGCCCATGACAGGGGACTGACAATGTCCATTCCCCATTTGATGAATGGCCAAGGTGACAAGACCGAGTGTAGAAGCTCTCCGGGCTGGTGGATCATCGGTGAATGCCTTTGACAGCCGTCACATCTTCATACAAAGCCCCTTGCATCTTTCTCCATGTCGGTTCAGTAATAGCCGACCCTGATTATTTTTCGAACCAAAGAGTCTACCCCTGAATGGTTCCCGCAGGTGCCCTCGTCAACTTCTCTCAAGAAATATTCGGTGTCTCACGGTCCCAAGCATACGGCGAGTGGGCCGTGGAATGTTCTTCTGTACAAAGTGCCCTCTGACAAGCTAAACCTCGCCACCTTCATGCACAGAGCCCTTGATTCTTTAGGATCTGATGGAAACTTCCTGGTCCTAAGGTAATCTATATACTTATTTCTCTAGTCCCAAGTCAAACTTGTTGAGTTTATTTTAAAATGCCCTTCATCCACTACAGATTTCATGAGTTGAACAACCGTTCTTAAGCTGAATGCATCGTCATCAACCGATGACCCCAAGTTAGCTAGAGTATCGGCTTCGCTATTTTGATCCTGGGCTACGTGTTGTAGGGTCCATTACTTGAATTGATGTAGCGTTACCTGTACTTATGTCCAAGTACCTTCGCATTTGTTCTTCTTTTACTTTGAATGTCCCATCGACTTGATTTACCGCAAGGAGGGATTCACACATAGCTTCGACCACTTCGGCCCCCAGGCTTTTAGCCATTTTGAGACCTGCAATCATCACCCCATACTCGGCCTCATTGTTAATCAATTTTACAGTTCTAATGGACTACCTAACTACGTTACCCGTAGGCTTCAGTATGATGTCGAGTCTGTACCTCTTGGCATTTGAGGCACCGTCAGTAAAGAGGGTCCAGATTCCCAAGGAGGTCCCCGAGGTTATCAACAATTTATTTTCGACTTCGGGTATTAAAGCCGGCATGAAGTCGGCGACGAAGTATGCCAAAATGTGAGATTTGATGGCAGTCCGGGGGTGAGATTCGACATCGTACCCGCTAATTTCTACAGCCCATTTGGTCAATCGGCCCGGGAGCTCGAGTTTGTGGATTATGTTCCTTAACGGGTAAGAAGTTACAACGCATATGGGGTGGCATTGAAAGTATGGTTTTGACTTCCTGGAGACGCTTAGCAAAGACAACGCCAATTTTTCTAGGTGAGGGTACCTCATTTCAGCCTTGCCTAGAGTTCTACTTACATAATAAATGGAAAATTGCGTACCTTCCTCTTCCCAGACTAAGATTCCACTTACCGATATCTGGGATACCGTTAAGTATAGGTACAGCTGCTCGTCTCTCTTCGGAATATGGAGCAAAGGTGGACTCGAAAGGTACAGTTTGAGTTCTTCCAAAGCCTGATGGCACTCCGGGGTCCATGAAAAGTTATTTTTTTTCTTCAATAACGAGAAGAAGCGATGACTTTTATTGGAGGATCTCGATATGAATCGGCCCAGGGAGGCTATGCACCCGGTTAGCCTCTGCATGGCCTTGACATTATCCACCACGGTGATATCCTCTAAAGCTTTGATTTTGTTGGGATTGATCTCGATCCCTCAGTTGGACACCATGAATCCAAGGAACTTTTCGGATCCGAACCCAAACGCGCATTTCTCCGGGTTCAGATTCATATTATATTTCTTCAGTATGTTGAAGGTTTTCTGCAAATGTTTCAAATGGTCCTCTGCTCGCAGGGACTTAACTAACATGTCGTCAATGTAAACCTCCATTGATTTTCCAATTTGTTCTTTGAACGTCCAGTTTACTAGGCGTTGATAAGTGGCACCAACATTTTTTAGTCCGAACGGCATTACGTTATAATAATAAGTGCCGAATTTAGTGATAAAGGAAGTTTTTTCTAGATCGCCCCGGTCCATTCAGATTTGGTTGTACCCGGAATAGGCATCGAGAAAACTGAGTATCTCATGATCGGTCATTGCATCGATCATGTAATCAGTGTTAGGCAAAGGAAAAGAATCCTTGGGGCACGCCTTGTTCAAGTCTTTGTAATCTACACATACTCTTAATTTATTTCCCTTTTTAGGCACTACCACTATGTTAGGAAACCAATCCGGGTACTTAACTTCCTGAATGGAACCTATTTTAAGGAGTTTGGATACCTCATCTTTGATGAACGCATGCTTGACTTCAGACTGAGGTCTCCTTTTCTGTTTAACTGGGTGGAACTTCGGGTCCAAGCTTAGCGTATAAGTAGTTACTTATGGGGGGGATCCCTGTCATATATAAATGGGACCAAGCAAAACAATGCACGTTAGCTATAAGCAATTTAATGAGTTTTTTCCTGAGCTTGGGAGTTAACCCTATGCCCAGGTATACCTTCCTATCGGACAAGTGTTCGATCAACACGACTTGCTCTAGCTCCTAGACCATCGACTTCGTGGCATCGGAGTCATCAGTGGTTATGAACAACCTAGGAACTCCGTAGTCATCATCCTCGTCTGTCTCATGTTTCTTCGATTTGGTCGGGGCTGGTGTCAGTGATTACTATTTTGTTTTCTTTCCTAACCGAATCTGTGTTCTTTGATGTCGAGAGCGCGGATACCAGGGTCACCTCATCGACTGCGAACATTTCTTTTGCGGCCGGTTGTTCTCTGCAAACTGTCTTGATCCCTCCTGGTGTGGGGAACTTTAATGACTGGTGTAATGTCGAGGGTATTGGCCTCATGTTATGAATCCATGGCCTTCCAAATAGAGCATTATATCTCATGTCACCTTCAATCACATAGAACTTTGTCTCCTGAATGGTCCCGGCGGTGTTTACCAACAAGGTTACCTCCAGTTTAGTAGTTTCACACGCCATATTAAATCCATTTGATATTGGCCGAGCTACCTGGATCAATTAACACACTCTTAACTCGAGATTTATTTATGAGTGCAGATATTACCAGAGCATCATTATGTGGTTGCAATACCTTCGACATCCTCGTCGTTGAAAGATATGGTCCCATCCGGTATATAATCTCGAGTCCGGTTTTCCCTTGTAATGGACATCGTAGTGCGCTTTAGTATCGCCCCAAGGGGGACGTCGACTCCACCAATGATCATGTTAATGACATGTTGGGGTTCCTCTTGCTCGGTCTGCTTATTGGAGTCCCTATTTCTGAAGTGATATTTAGCTCGATCACTCAGAAATTCTCGGAGGTGCCCGTTATTGAATAACCAGGCTACTTCTTCTCTTAGCTGTCGGCAATGTTCAGTCCATTGGCCGTGAGTGCCATGATACTTACACATTAGGTTGGGGTCCCTTTGAGCAGGATCGAACTGTAATAGTCCAGGCCATTTGGTATCTTTGATTTGTCCGATGGCGGATACGATGCTGGCAGGATCGACACTGAAGCTGTATTCCGATAATCTCGGTGCCTCCCTGGTCCCGAGTGTCCTGTCGAAACCGTTCTTACTCATGAGTTCGCGACTACTGTGGCCTCGATCGTTCCTTTTTTACTTCTCGCAACGTTGCGTTCAGACCCATTAACCCCTCGATCTCCATTATATGGTTGATACCGATCTCTGTTTGATCTTGGTTCATGATCTACAGCTCTTTTGGATATGTCACTAGTTCTGACAGGATATACGGATCCGGAAGGGGCCCCGAGCTGATCATCTTCTACCCTGATTTTTAATTGGTACCTATTGTGGACGTCGGCCCAAGTTATCGCCGGGTATTCTATCAAATTTTGTTTCAACTGCTGCTAAACCAATGAGATTTGGGGGTTAAGTCCTTGGGTGAATGCTTGAACAGCCCAATCGTCTTCGACCAGAGGCAGATCTATCTGTTCCATTTGAAACCTCGACACGAATTCCCTGAGCATCTAGTTATCTATTTGCTTTACTTTGAAAAGGTCCGATTTTCTGGTCTAGACCTTGATGGCCCCGGCGTGCGCCTTTACAAAGGCATCTGCAAGCATAGCAAACTAATCAATAGAATTAGGGGGTAAGTTGTGATACCATATCATAGCTCCTTTTGACAAGGTTTCTCCGAACTTTTTCACCAGGACGGATTCAATTTCGTCATCTTCTAAGTCGTTCCCCTTGTTGGCACACGTGTAGGAGGTCACATGTTCATTTGGATCAGTTGTTCCATTGTACTTTGGAATTTTGGGCATACAGAACTTCTTTGAGATTGGTTTCGGAGCGGCGTTCGGAGGGAAAGGCTTTTGGACAAACATCTTGAAATCTAAGCCCTTCAGTATCGGTGGTGCTCCTGGGATTTGATCAATCCTGGAGTTATAGGTCTCCACTTTTTTATCGTTGGCTTCGATCTTCTTTTCCCCCGATTCCACCCATTTTGTCAATTACTCAAGCATTTTTATTATTTCGGGGCTAGCCCTGGCTTCGGCTTCAGATTCACACGGCCTTTCCTAGGTTCGTTCATTTTCTTGGGTGTTCTCCCGGGATGGTTCAGGCTCAACGCTTCTGGGAGCACGGCTTTGGTTTGGTAACTAGGCTATTGCCACCTGTTGAGCTTGTAACATTTCGATGATCACCTGCAAATTAATCCTATCACCTTCACCATCGTGCGTACCCCTAGCTACCGACCTGGTTCCTCCACGAACGTTGTTCTCTGGGTTGGTAGGCAAGTTAGCGTCGGTAGCTACGTGGGAGTTAGCATCGATTGGATCTGCGATCGGGACTCCGTTGGGGTCAGCAGGGGGAACCTCGTTACTGGGCACTATATTGTTTTTCTCTCCATGGTGCCCAGACTCAGCATCAACATTCAAGTGAGCAGATTGAGAGTTTGACATTCTTGAGTTTTACCTGAATTACAATTTCAAAGAACAAGCGTAAAGCAGAATATGTTATGGGAATTTGTATCAAATTGCCACTATTATCCTTAGCCCCACGGTGGGGCCCAAACTGTTTACCCTAAAAAACGGATAACAATTGAATTTATATGTGGTTTTAAGGATATGTGGATTAATTCAATACAGATGATTAATGGCGTTAGATTAACCAGATAAAAGACGTGATAAATTGCCAAACCGAATAATGAGAGTGATCCCAGACTGAGTAATAGCTTAACAAAGTACTTGCCCTCGGTCCCGAGCTCACACTAATGAAGAACTGATGAACAAAAGTAAGAACTTTATATTACACTTTGAATAACAGAGAGAATAACAGTGTATTACCTTGGTATTTGTGTTACAATGTGTCATGAATAATAAGTTTTCCCCTTTATATAGTAGGAAAATTTTACCCTAAGTACAATTCTAAGAAAGGTAAAAAATTTTCCGATTCGCAAATAACTGATTTTCTGCCGATACGAACCGCGATTCACGTCATGATATCCAGTTGGGCACGGATATTACGGCCCTTCGTTAGTCATGTGCAGTCGTTCTATAATGTTCTCCAAAGTCTCGAGGCTCGAACCAGACCCGTAGAACGTGGTTCAGATACCCCCGAGGACGGGTGTCTCGTTCGAACCCCGATGCGAGAGGCTCCCCGCTCAGATTTCGATTCCTTACGGTCATGTTCCTGCTCCGTTTGTCTTACCGGAAAACCGAAATGTTAAACGAGCTCGATTTTAGCCGTATACACATACATTACTTACAATGAGAATAAGTAGTATGATCATATAGAACTCTATACTCTCTTTTTTTCAACTTTAAAAAAAAATGAGATAATTAATTTGGTCGAACACTTCTTACTGGCCGAAGGCATACAAAAAACAAAACCAAACAAAACAAAAAGAAATAAAAAGATAGATCACGAAGTAAAATGACAAATTTATAATTAAACAGATAAAAATACTAAAACATTAATGCTCTAATCTCTTGGTGAATACCTTTTCACCAACAGAGATAATGTCTTCCATAAGGATTAGGACAACGAATAGTTATACTCATATTTTAAAACTAGCAATACATAAACGGCAAGACGCCATCTACATTACTATAGACACCAACGATATCAATTTCTTCTGTAATCTCTGTAATTTCAATTTCTCTCCAACTCTTCTTCTTCCAATCATAAAATAAAATCCATTTTGGTTTGCGCTCGAAGTTAACTATGAACACGATCTCACCATCAGGAGTATAACTACAAAAAACGCAAGATATTCTGTCTCCAAATACATCTGGGGAAAGGCGATAGTATTCTTCACCCATTCTTCACTACTTTCAGAACTCCCTAAAATCCACAAATCCATATCTCCCATTTACATTCTTGAATGATCAATGACTGCCGATTTTCCCTCCAGTTCTATCAAGTTATAAGACCTTAATGTAGGTGTAGACAATTAAAATTTTGTTAAATTTGAATCCACAAGCAATTTGAATTTTATCATATATTAAATTTGAATCCACAAGCTCTCAAGCTCTTGAACCATCGTTCATGGGGAGAAGAATCAGAGGACTACATCTCTTTAGATTTGAGATATTTTAGAGATTGTAACTCCATAACTTGAAATCGAATATGATATTTGTCGCTATATTTCTTGTCTTGATTATTATTTTTTATGAACGAAATTTAGTTGTTACAAATTTTGGCACGCCCAGTAGGACCGTCTCTACCTCTCATCTCTTCTCCACTCTCAACTTTCAAGATCACTAAGATGACTTCAAAGAAGATCGACGCAAAAGTTGCTGACTTCAAGTTTTCTTCTGACGTTGAAAGTATCATGAACGCTACTATGGGGAATCTTGGGCCAATCACCCGAAGCAAGGCGAGCGTCTTGGGACAACAAGCACTCCAAGTATCATTTGCACCAATGCATGTTTTGCGATCTTCATCATCCGGAGAAGAAAGGTCCTCTACTAGCAAATCAGAAAGAGGAGATAATATTGCAGAAGTTGTGGAGAAAGATCTTGCTCAACTTACTTTATACAATACCAAGAGTCGGCTTACCCAACCTGATGATGAAGTTTGAAGTGTTGGATCTACGCCAATCTCGCCACATGACATGATCCAAACTGAGTTCAATCCATGGGAAGATCTCGGATACTCTTCATCATCTGCAATAATCGTGGAGGCAATGATGACTAATACTTCGACGATGGAGGAGAAACTTGCAAATCTGACAAAGGCGATTGAGGGTTTAACAAAGCATGCTCAAAATCAAGATGTCCGTATCACAAAATTGACAGGCATGGTAGAAAGCATGATGGATGGAGAATCAAGTCATGCACCTGGAAAGCTCCCAGAAGTCCATGAGAAGGCTAATGCTCCAATAAAAATAGCTTCATCTACCAAAGAATTTCATGTCTCCACCGAAGGATCAATTCCTATCGAACAATTGAAGGCATTCATCATGGAACTATCAAGGACAAGTATGAGGTCACCGCAAAGTCTTCTCTAATATACGCAAAGTCGTATACTGCAAGAATCGATAGCTTTGAAGATGCATGTCGGTTATCAACCTCCCAAATTTTAGCAGTTCGATTGTAAAGGAAATCCAAAGCAACACGTGACACACTTTGTTGAGACATGCAACAATGTAGGGACTTATGAAGATTACCTTGTCAAGCAGTTCGTCCGCTCACTAAAGGGGAATGCTTTTGATTGTACACCGACATGGAGGCTGGATCTTTTGATAGTTGGGACCAACTGGAGCAAGAGTTCCTCAACCTCTTTAACATCACAAGACGTACTGTGAGCATGATGGAACTTACCAACACTCGCCAACGGAAGATGAACCAAGTATCGACTTTATCAATCGATGGAGGAATGCAAGCCTCAACTGCAAAGATAGGCTAAACAAAGCTTCTGGCATATAGACGTACATCCAAAGAATGCATTGGGGACTTCATTACATATTGCAAGGAATTAAGCCTAGAATATTTGAAGAACTTGCTACCCGTGCTCATGATATGGAGTTGAGCATGGCTTTTGCGGGAAATGAAGGGTTGCCCATCTACGAACCTGGCAAGGGAAGAGATAAGCAAGAAGACAAGAAATAGAGCAAGTTCATACCAAAGATTGAAAGCAAAGAATCAATGAATGTCAATGCCTCTCCTGTGAAGTTGTCTACCAAGGTGAGCAAGAAACAGAGTATGAAAATAACTTTCTCTCAAGAAAATGTAAATCAAAAGTTGACTCTCAAAGAGATGCAAGAAAAGGAGTACCCATTTCTAGACTCCGACGTGCATGCGATATTTGAATAACTCTTCTAGCTAAAGCTTATTGAGATGCCAGAGATGAAGCGGCCAGATGAAGCTGGAAAAAGTAATGACCTGAATTACTGCAAATACCACCGGCTTGTAGGTCACCCTCTTGAGAAGCGCTTTGTCTTCAAGGACAAAGTTATGGATTTGGCTTGTCAAAAGAAGATCGAGCTTGAAGACGAAAAGGCGAGCACAAACCATGTGTCTATTGCCTTTGGCTCATTCGATCCAATTGAGCTATGCACCTGTGAAGGGAATAAAGATGAAGAATTATTGGAGGATGACAAAGTCCGAGTTGATCAACCCGATGAAGAAGGTTGGACTCTGGTGACTCGTCGAAGACGCAGTAAATTGAGTCCGCAAAAAGGATCAACGAAGCAGCCTACGAGGAATAAGATGTTGAGAAGATCGAAGAAGCAACAATTGGTTAAGAACCCAAAGAAGGTGAAGATAGAGACACATGTCACGAACCGAAATTCCCACCTTCGGGACCGTGATGGAGCCTAACACTTCACTTGCTAGGAAAGGCAACGTTAGAATAATTTAACCATTTTAACAATTCATCTTAATTAAATAGTAATGAATCCAACAACTGGAATAATATCTGAGTTTAAATGAACAAACCAAAATAATAATGATATCTAAATACCATGCCAGAACTGGAGTCACAAGCACACAAACTTCTAGAATAATACAAATACGGGTCTGAATAAAAATAAAGTTATATGAGAGAAAGCACACAGCTAAGATAAAGTAGAAGGGGACTTCAGAGCTGCGAACGTCATGCAGCTATACCTCAAGTATCCTCTGATAGCTGAATTCGAATAAATCTACCGTACGCCGCTGTGACCAACTCCAATATCTGCACAAGAAGTGCAAAATATAGTATGAGTACAACTGACCCCATGTACTCTGTAAGTGCCGAGCCTAACCTCAACGAAGTAGTGACGAGGCTAAGACAGGTCGCTTACATTAACATGTGTGCAATAATAATAATAATAATAATAATAATAATAATAATAATAATAATAATAATAATAACAGGAATAGAGGTAAAACCATTAAATCATATCAATAACCAAAGTCAATTCAGCAGTCATATCCAATTATTTTCTTTTATCATTCCGTTGCGGCGTGCAACCCGTTCCCACAATATAATCATTCAATTAATTTCTGTTGCGGCGTGCAACCCGCTCCAATAATATAAACTTAGAATAAAATCCGTTGCGGCGTGCAACCCGATCCAATAATATAATCTTCCAATTAAATTCTATTACGGCGTGTAACCCGCTCCAACAATATAAAAAATATAATCCGTTGCGGCATGAAACCCGATCTAACAATATAATTTAACAATACTTAAATGTAAAATCACTCCAATAAATACCACATTTAATAAGAAGTTATTAGGCAACAAGGCATATAATAATTATGATTTATTTAGAAAATAAGTAATGACAAGTAGCAATTAATTATGGAAATCAGAGAGAAAATAGACAATTTAATATTTAATATGCTAAATGTCAAGTAGCAATTATGACACATAAGTCAAATAAGCATATAGAAATTATAGCATCAATTCAAGACATAATATTGGACAAGGAATATGAGAGAAATAACTAATACAATAATTAATTCATGATTAAAAATAATTTATGATTTTCAGATAAATATGCCAACAACTAATTTGACGACGTATAGGCACTCGTCACCTTGCCTATACGTCGTTACACATGAAATTCACGTAACAAATAATTCAAGGGTTCTATTCCCTCAAGTCAAGGTTAACCACGACACTTACCTCGCTTCGTAATTTTAAGTAATCACTCGACCACAACTTTGCCTTTCAAATTAGTCTCCAAACCAATCAAACCTATCAAATTATTGGACAACAATTCAACTGGAGCTTTAGAAATTATTCATAATTCAAAAGAGATTTAATTTAAGTTATTTTCTTTGGAAAGTCAACCAAAAGTCAATGTGGGGCCCACTTTTCGGAACCCAACAAAAAATAATAGAATTCGGACACTCGTTCCGATATGAGTTCAACCATACTAAAATTATCGAATTCTGACATCGGATTGTCTTTCAGATACTAAATTTTCGTTTTATGAAATTTCTACAATTTTCTCCAAATTTCCATCTCAAAATACTAATTAAATGATGAAAATAATAATATATTCATGTATATTAACCAAATTCGAGTTAGAATCACTTACCCCGATGAATTGCTTGAAAAATCCACGAAACAACGCCACAAACCGAGCTCCCAAAGTCCAAAAATAAAAAATGAGATGAAACACTCTTTTATATGGTACCAATATGATCTCCCAATGTGCTGACCGCACATTTTTTGTGCGGTCCGCACATGTAAGGTCTCTGCGGCCGCAACCCAAATTGTGCGGTCGCAGTCCAGCAGTGAATGCACTACTAGGCTTCTGTAAATTAACCATATCTTTCTGTAAAAATATCCAAATGATAAATGGTTAAACTTTCCAAAAACTAAACTCAAAGAACTAAAACTTTCATTTTTGGATCCTTTCCAAATTCCTTATAGATCAAAAGATATAAGCTTCCGAAGTCAGATGATCGAACCTGCAGATACTCCTTTTTTCGGCCGCAAGAGTATTTCTGCGGTCCGCATATTTCCTCTAAGGTCCGCAATTTTCCTCTAAGGTCCACACATGAGTCTTTGCCTCAGCACTCCAAAATGTGCCTCCCCCTCCCCTCCCCCGATCAGATCCAAGCCTACATTACTATTGAGTAGCGAGGGTGGTCGATGCAGTTTTAAGCCAACTAGGTCCGGATCGAATCCACAGGGAGTTAATGTTTGGAATCAGGTTTATATCTAAGATAGATGCGGGTTTTGAATCTAATTACACTTCCACAAGTTTGGGTTTGATTTCTACTTCTAACTTTACTCTAAAGATTGCAATAATTGAAACTAAGGACAATATTTTTGTTGTTGTTTTTCAATTGTTTAAAGAGACTAGGGTAGTGACTTCTACCTAGGTGGATATCTAATGGGTAACAAAATCCAGGGCAATCTTGATTAGTTGGTATTGTAATATAGCTATCACACCCGGATACTCACTTTATACCTCTCGGTAGTTTGAGTGATTTTGCCCAATTTGGCTTTCTCAATTCCAAATGGATATTCATGCAAATCAAGTGATATTAGCTCGAGTTGGGTATTACTATCTCTAGGTTTAACCCTTTAATTGGGGCTATCAATTTCTTGAGTTCACCTCAATTCCTTGTTAGCCTAGTTTTCCTAGACTTAGTCCCTCTTTCTCAAGTAGAGACTAAGTCATAAAGGCATGAATCAATGTTTGCAACCATTAATTCTTAAGTTCTAGCAAGAACCAGGCTAAATATCACTAACCCATTCACATTCAAACCCTAAAATCAAATACCCATTAAATACCCACACTATGGTTGGGTCACAACCCTAGCTATGGGTTTAGCTACTCATGAAAATAACAGAAATTAAAGATGAAATGAAGGTACAATCCATAATATTAATTTATGGAATGAAAATCTAATGTTAAGAAATAAATCTAGTACAAAATTTCCGAAAACAGAAAAGTCAGTTGTCTCAGGTGCTCATACAAAATATAACATCCCCTAAAAATGAAAAAAAGTTCTATTTATACTAAGCTGAAAATATCTGACAAACATGCCTCTGTGGAGGTTGCGCGGCCGCGTAATTATGAGTGCGGCCACTCTTGCTTTCGCGGTCGCATAATTCTGATGCGGTCCGCGTTCTTCTCTTTTAGATCTGGGTTGAGCTGAACTTTCGTGGACCGCATAATTCTAAGTACGGCCGCGCTCTAGATTATGCAGCCTTATAAAAGTGATGCGGTCCGCACTTGCTTGAGTTTTTCTTGAAATCAACTCCCTGATTCTTCATCTTGCGGACCGCATAATTTTGATCGCGGCCGCACAATTCTGGTGTGGTCTGTACTTCTCTCTTTTGCTCATGTTGTTAGCTCTCTGAATCTCAGTCATCGTGGTTTGCATAATTGCTATTGCGGCCGCACAGGGACTTTCACGTCTGCACATTTCTGGTGCGGTACGCGCTCATCATTTAGCCCAAAATTATACTCTCTGAATCTCCCTCTTGCGGACCGCATAATTATGATCGCGGCCGCACAATATTTGTGCGATCCACACTTCAGACCTCTTTGCCCAGCCTTGGTTTTTGTTCAACTTTTGACTCCTTTGTGAATTGATTTTGATTCCTTTGGCTCATTTTGAACAATTCCTACAAGCAAGCATATTTCATTAGTTTTCGGGAATACCTTCAAGAATTTTTGGCCTAAAACACAAGTAAAAGAGAGCAAATAATAGGTTAAAATCCCTACTTATCAACTTCCCCAAACTTAAGCTTTTGCTTGCCCTCAAGCAAATAAGGTAATTCCCACCTCCACTAGAAAAAAGGATATTTAAGCTGGCCTAAGGTGAATCAATCATGCATCAATTGGGAGTAACAATTACCCTTAACACAAATGAATTATCAACAACACCATGTTTTGACCTTTTTAAGTACGATAGTTCTAATGTGACACTAGAGAATTAAGAGTTGACTTAATTCACCAAGGAAGCTCGCTCTATCACGTAGGTCATTGTGGAACCCAAACTCCTCCTCCTCTACTCTCCATGATCAAATATCACTTTAGAATGTAACAATCAAAACAAGGATTGTGAAAAAGTGCGCTCATCTCTCTCAAAAGAATGTCACAAGTCCGGCTCTAAGTACCATAAGCTTGGCCCTTATGTAAATAACCACTAATGTAAGCTCACTCAACTTGAAATCATATAGGGATTTTGCGGGAATGTAATGAAGGCTTTTGGATCAAGATAGGACTTATCGGCATATGATGGTTTCATGTTTCCTTAAGCACTCTATTTCCTCTTTGTGGCTTATACTTTCTTGACTCTTTGAGTCATTTCCTTCTTCCTTAGGGGAACTACAGAGATGTAATGTCACTCTTTCTTTATCATGACAATCATTTTCTCCTTTTCTAATCACTCCATGCCTTTCATCATTTCTTTCTTTGAATCCCTTCAACTTTATACTTTATTCACTTTCTTTTTTGACATATTTCTTTTTGGCTTTTCTTCCTTTTCTTTGCCTTCCCTTTTCTTCATTTCATTTTTGTTCTTTGTATTTTATCACTTTCACATTCCTCGTATCTCCCCCAAACTTATGCTTTTTCCAATTGTATCAAGAATGCTAAGAAAATATTGGGTGCCAAGAGAGGGTCATTATAAAACGGATAAAGGCTTGTAACATGGCTATTGAATGA
>AWOL01S0027761.1:46836-59775 GCA_000715115.1 Nicotiana otophora | reverse complement strand
GCATCATCTGCACAAGTTGCACTAGCTTGCCAGTCTGATGAGCCATGCCTTGCTGCCGACACTATTGAGGCAGTGCATGCGGTGTCTGCCACTCCCACCACTCCCATGCGGTAGTTTTGAGAATTAGCATCCCGTTTGCCGGCTTAAGGTCTCGAGCAGCTTCCTATTATGTATTATGACTAGAGTATGTGGTGCAGTTCGGATTTCGGATGATTAGGGATCAATTTGGAAGAAGGATTCTTATTTTAGAAGCTTAAACGGTAAGAGTTGACCGGAGTTTGACTTTTGTATAGACAATTCCGAAATGGTATTTTGATGATTCCAATAGCTTCGTATGGTGATTTTGGACTTAGGCGTGCGTCCGGATTTGGATTTGGAGGGCCGTAGGATGATTTGAAGCATTTTGGAAAACAATGGAAAGTTGAAGCTTTGGAAGGTTAAAAGGTTTGACCGAGAGTTTACTTTATTGATATGGGGCTCATATTGCAATTCAGAGAGTTGGATTAGCTCCGTTACGTCATTTGAGACTTGCATGCAAAATTTGACATCATTACGGGTTGATTTGATGTGTTTCGGCGCGAGTTGTAGAAGTTGAAAGTTCATAAGCTTATTAAGTTGTATTTTTGATATTGTTTTGTGTGATTTGAGGCCTCTAGGAGGTCCGCATTATGTGTTGGGACATATTGGTATGTTCGGAAGGGGTCCCGAGGGGCTCGGGTGAGTTTCAGATAGGCGTGGGTTGTGTTGCGCTCGTTTTTTATGTTTCGACGTCGTTTCTTCAATCATAAATGCTACCACATTAAGGAAATGCCCTCCAATTGCTGTTTTGATTGAAGCATTAGATCTGTATCATAATTACGGAGCCATAGCAAAATAATTGTTGAATTTGGACATCGTATGAGCGAGTTATGCTCATTGTAGTGTCGGAGAAGAGAGGTGTTGGTGGTGCTTCCTAGATGCGAAGCTAGGTCCGCATCTGCTACACCGCGGGTGTGAAAAATGGTCCGCAAATGCAGAAATTACAGCTAGCAGACCGCAGGTGCAGAGTTTTGGGAGCGGAAGCGAAATTCCATGTGTAGTAAAATAATCTGACTGCGATTATTTAGTGTTTTGAGCATATCTTGAGTTTTAGAGCTCCGATTGAGGTGATATTTGTGGTGTTCTTCTCGTCTTCCATGGGGGTCAGTACAAAACTATAATTTTTGTATTTTAATGTGATTACATAACTTCATTTTTGAATTAATCCACGTTTTGATTGGTTATTTGGGAGATTTTATCAAAAACTTTTTCTGAAGAGAATAATTGGGTTTTAAACATCGGTTCAGAGTCGGAATTGGATGAAATGAGTATGGTTGGACTCGTAATAGAATGGGTGTTCGGATTTTATGAATCGTTTCCTATGAGTTTTGTTTATGATTTATAGTTTTTTTTGGCTAGATTTGAGCCGTCCGGGGGTTGTTCCACTCGAGAAAGACATCTTAGATTAACGGTCTAGCTTCATTGAGGTAAGTATCTTGCTTAACTTTGTGTGGGGTAAACTACCCCTTAGGATTTGAGTCATTTGGGATAATTTCGTCATGTGAAGGCCGTGTACGCGAGGTGACTAGTACGTACTAGGGCTTATTTGTGGAAATTTGACCGTTTAGTGCTCTTAGGTTCTTATGTCCATTAGATGTGAAGTTGTTTTAGCATGTTAAATCCCCCATTTACTAAATTTACCATTACGCGTCTTATTTGGAATTAATTCATTCATGTTTTACCCTTGTTGCCAATTAAACGCTTATGTGCCTTAATTGAAGATATTGCCTCTTTATTGCCGCAGACCCAGGAAGAGTTTTTCCAGTTTTTTTGGCACCAATTCTGTTGTCGCATATGCGACCGCATATCAGTTCTGCGTTCGCATATGCGACCGCATACCCTGTTCCGGAGCTTCATTTTTGGGTTTTTATAACCCGGCCCTACTTCATTAAACAGACGATTTGTACCATTTTTAGCTAAAATCGGACATTTTGAAAGTGAGAGAGTGATCTTCAACATAATAGTAAGGAATGGGTTGTGGGATAATGGAATCCTCCATAATAGGACCTTGAAATCTTAATGCACACTTAATGTTTGATAAAATTCTTAAATGAGCTATAACCATGATCATCTTCCTAATTTTGGTTCAACTTGTTATATTTCTAAAATAGATTGAAGTTGCTAAGAATTCCGGAACATTTTAGAGTTTAAGGAAGCTCAATTGAGCTATGTTGGCAAAACCTATCTTTAAGAATTGGAACCTCAATATCCTTGTAAGTTCCAAGATATTTATTACAAGTTGAGTATTCCGAATAAGTTTTGTGACAAAGATATATGTTCAATTCGTGTTTCAAATGCTCTTATCATATTGTATTATAAATTGAGGATGTGTTCCCAATTATTGACTGTGTATCTACGTGTTATGATTCCAAGTCGTGATTTATGTGGAAAATTATTATGCCAAATTATGTAGAGACTGTGATTGGGGTTACACCTCCACCCGCATATATCAGGGTGAGACAGCAGGGCCGCTTTGTGTATGACTTTGGTATTGTTGTTGCATTACCACCCACCTATATATATATTAGGGGTGAGGAGGCATGGCCGCTTTATGTAGGTATTGGTATCGTTGATGCATTTCCACCCGCATATATTGGGGTGATGCAGTGGGGCCGTTTGTGTGAAAATGGGTATTGTGTTTACACTTCCACCAGCATACATTGGGGTGAGGCGGCTGGGCCGCTTGAGTAGAGATTTGGTATTGTGCTTACACCTCCACCTGTATACATTGGGGTAAGGCAGAGGGTCCGCTTTGTGTGAAAATGGTTACAGAGGATCTCATCTTAAATTCTATAAATGTTAATGACAGCTCTTGATGAGCTTGCTTTGGTTTAAACGACTATCTATGCTATTCTATTGTCTCCTTGATTCATCATATTCATACTGTATTTTTGAGTTGGTAAATTGGTATTTGGTTTTGCATACTAGTATTATTCGGCATGTACTAATGTCCCTTTTGCCGGGGGCGCTACATCTTTGATGAATGTAGGTGGTTTCGCAATGAAGGACACTGACTGGTGATTGCAGTGCTCATTCTTTCAAGCTGACTTGGCGAGCCCCATCTCATTCCGGGGTTGTGCATTTTTTGTTTAGTATGTATTATCGTGTTTTGAGGTATAGCTAGAGCCTTATTGCAGGCACTATCATTGTACTCTTTGGTATTTTTAGAGGCTCTGTATACTAAGTGTGGGTTGTATATGGGTGTTGGGAATGAAAAACAAGTTGTGTTGTGATTAAATCACTTGTTCCACTTTGAACCATAAAGGCGTGTGTGTGTTTTGAGACCTTAAAATGAAGTAATTTATGGTAAGAAATTGGTATTGCATACATGACCATCTTATTGTCTGATTAACAAAAATATCTATCCTATTTATTCATGGATGAGTCTAGGTAGAAGGAAATCTAATAGGATTGCCCGTCCGGGTTTACTCGGTTGAGCGCCGGTCGCGCTCCCCAGTTTCGGGGTGTGACATCAGGTAGCTGTAAAACTGAACTAGCCTCATGTATTGTCTTGCAATGCACATTGTAGCTATATACGCATACATAATATGATTGACTGGTGTTATGGGCTATAACCCTCCCCCCCCTACCCAAGCAAGAAAATAAATAATCAACAGGCCCGGCTGGTGTTATGGGCTCTATCCCCCAGCATATAATCAATAGGCCTTGCTGGAGTTATGGGCTATCTTCCCCTAGCATATAATCAACAAAACTTGCTGGTTTTATGGGATATATCCCTCAAGCATAATCAATGTAAGCATGTATGAGGCATAAGACATGTGGCAACATCATATGGACTCAAGAGATCATGAAGGAAACCATAAACAGAATCACAAACGTAATCCGACACTCGTTTTCCATAAGTTGGACATAGGAGCCTATCACCATTTTAGGGAGAAACTGAGTTTGTACATGTGATACTAAGATAAATTAATTTATTATGATCCCTCTATAATCAATTTTGAACCAAGGAACTCAAGATTTGTCAAACTCTTCGAATTTCCAAAATTTCGGCAGAGTTTCCCCTAAAACTTGATAATGCTCAAAAATAACAGCAAGCACTGCAATATACACGGGAATAGATACTCGGCCAAGATGATAACATCAAACTAAAGGAGATCCAGTTATCCACAATAGTGTCAAACGATCGACAAAACGGAATTGTGAATGTAATGTTGACTCATAGTGGCTAACTTGGGACATGGAAGTATAAATATGATATAGGAATAATCTAAGCATCGACACATGATAATTAAGCGATCTTATGCGGTGTAGGTATACATAAAACATCAAAGTAACGGAACAAACAAAAGTCTAGATGGCATAGGCCAAATCGCGATTTGCCCTTTTGCTCTTGTTGTGTTTTGAAGTTCCAACCTAAATTATTTTATTCCACAATTCACACGAGTTGGCAAAATGATATGATGTATCAATGAATGGCAACAAAGACTGAGATATGATATGCAAATAATAGATGTGACTGAGTAAAAATTAAATTTTTAAACAACTAATTCCACAACAGCAGACCTCTGCGGGTCCCAAAAATATCAGCACGTAGTCTAAACATGAGCTTTAATATGTGTCTCAACTCAATTCCTTAACATGTGGAGGATATGTGGATAATGACACGATTATTTGATTACGAAATTTCACAGAATCAATTAAGTCACAAATTCTATGGTGTACGCCCACACGCCCGTCACCTAGCATGTGCGTCACCTCAAACTAGTCACATAACACGTAATTTTCGGAATTTATACCCTCAGAACAAAGTTTAGAAATGTTAATTACCTCAAACCGTGTAATTCTTTATTCCAATATGCCTTTGCCTCATGAATCAAGCCTCCGAATGCCTTGAATCTAGTCACAATTAATTCGATACAGTCAACCCAAATTATAGGAATTAATTCCATATAAAAATACGTATTTTCAAAAAAATCATAAATTCCACTCACAAAATATGAACGCCCATCCAACCACAAGTCCAACCATAAAAAATTTACCATATTCCAACATCAACTCAACCCTCAAATCTTCAATTTAACCTTAAGGGTTTTCACAGTTTTTTTCCAACTGAAAACATCAATTAAATGCTAAAAATAACTATAGATTCGGGTAATTTGACCAAAATTAAGTTAGGAACACTTACCTCGATGTTTTCATTGAAAATCTCCCAAAAATCGCCTCTCCCTGAGCTCCAAATCGTCAAAAATGGAAAATGAGACGAACATAACATAAGTCCTGCTGCACAATCATTTCTACTATGCGATCGCGGACCAACTCACACGATCGTGAAGAAAAATTTTCCCCGGCCATTATTTTATCTTACGTGATCGCGGATCCCTCCACCCTACGCGATCGCGGACAGCTATACGATCGCATAGCAAAACGCGTGAATTTTCTAGTTTCCTCCTTCAATCTATGCGAACACGGCTTAATCCATGCGTTCGCGTAGTACTGCTGGCCAACAGCTTTGCAATAGCGTACTTACCTAACCAATTGCATAGCACAAAATTCAAGCTATCCAATTTAGCATGCGTGACTGCGGACCTTCTTACATGATCGCGTAAAAGGAAACCAGACAGTGCACCAGAAAAGCTTCAGCAAAACTCCAAGTCCAAAATTCGATCCGTTAGCCATCCGAAACTCACCCGAGGCGCCCTGGATCTCAACCAAATACACCACCAAGTCCTAAAACATAATACAAACATAGTCGAAGCCTCAAATCACATCAAACAACGCTAAAAACATGAATCATACCCCAATCCAAGCCTAATGAAACCTAACAAATTCCAACTTGTACATTCGATGCCGAAACCTATAAAATCAAATCTGATTAACCTCAAATTTTGCACACAACTCATAAATGACATAACGGACCAATTCAAATTTCCAGAATCGGATTTCGACCCTGATATCAAAAAGTCAACTCCCTGGTCAAACTTCCAAACTTAAATTTCCTATTTTCACCATTACAAGCAAAAGTTTACTACGGACCTCTAAATAAATATCCGGACACACTTCTAAGTCAGAATTCACCATACGGAGCTATTGGAACTCTCAAAATTCCATTTTGGGGCCGTTTACACCTAATTCTTCATTTGTCAATTATTTCAACTTAAGTTTTAAATCTTGGAACTATGTGTTCCAATTCATTCTAAAACCTCCCCGACAAGTCACATAACTATAATTGAAAATGGAATAAGCAGTAAATGGGGAAACAAGGTTGTAATACTCAAAACAACCGCTCGTGTCGTTACATTCCCCGTCTTAAACAAACTTTCGTCCGCGAATGGGTTTAGAATTATACCTGGAGTGTCAAATAGGTGTGGATATTTGTTCCGCATCTCTCCACTACACTTTCACTGAGGCTATGTTATTTCGTCTTAACTTTCAAACCAACCAATCCAAAATAGTCATCGGCTCCACATTATAAGTCAAATTAACATCGATGTGAACTGTGCTAAAGTCTAAAACATGAGATGGATCCCCAACATATTTACGGAGCATAGATACATGAAACACTAAATTAACACCCGATAGACTAGGTGGCGATGCAAGTTTATAAGCCACCTCTCCAATCCTCTCAAGTACCTCAAAAGGCCCAATATACCGAGGACTCTACTTGTCCTTCTTCCCGAATCACATAACACCCTTCATAGGCGATGTTCTGAGTAGTACCTTCTCTCCTACCATGTAAGCAACATCACGAACCTTCCGGTCAGCATAATTCTTCAGTCTAGATTTCGTCGTGCGTATTCGATCCTAAATGAATTTAACGTTTTCCAAAGCATCCTGAACTAAGTCAGTACCCAATAGCCTAGCCTCACCCGACTCACCAACCTACCGGAGACTAACACCCTCTCCCATATAAAGCCTCATACAGAGCCATCTGAATGCTCGATTGGTAGCTATTATTATAGGCAAACTTTGCTAGAGACAAAAACGGATCCAAACAACCCCTGAAATCGATAACACAAGCGTGTAACATATCTTCGAATATTTGAATTGTGCGCTCGAACAGTCCGTCTTGTTGAGGGTTAAATGTTGTACTCAACTGAACCTGTGTGCCCATGTCTCGCTGCACTACTCTCCAAAAATGTGATGTAAATTGCGTGCCCCTATCAGAAATGATGGACACTTGCATATCATGAAGGCAAACAATCTCACGGATATAAATCTCAGCTAACCACTCCGAAGAATAAGTAGTACCGACTAGAATAAAACGCGCGGACTTTGTAAATCTACCCATATTCATCCAAATAGCATCAAACTTCCGCGAAATCCATGGGAGCCCAACTACGAAGTCCATGGTGATTTGCTCCCACTTCCACTTCGAAATTTCAAGTCTCTGAAGCAATCCGCCCAATCCCCGGTGCTCGTACTTCACATGCTGACAATTTAAACATCGAGCAACAAACCCCACTATATCTTTCTTCATCCTTCTCTACCAATAATGCTTTCTCAAGTCATGATACATCTTTTCGGCACCGGGTGAATGGAACACCACGAATTGTGGGCCTCCTCAAGAATCAACTCATGCAGCCCATCTGCGTTTCCGTATACAAATCCGACCATGCATCCTTAACAACCCATCATCCCTAATAGTAACATCTTTGGTATCGCCGTGCTGAACGGTGTCCTTCAGAACAAGCAAATGGGGATCATCATACTGGCGCTCTCTGATGCGGTCATATAGGAAGACCAAGAAACTACACAACCTAGAAGCCAATTGGGCTCTGAAACATCTAACCTCATGAACTGATTGGCTAAAACCTGAACATCTGATGCAAGTGGTCTCTCACCAACAAGAATAAAAGCAAGACTACCCATACTCACCGCCTTTCTACTCAAGACATTGGCAACCACATTTGCCTTCCCGGGATGACACAAAATGGTAATATCATAGTCTTTTAGCAGCTCCAACCATCTGTGCTGCCTCAAATTTAGATATTTTTGTTTGAATAAGTGTTGTAAGATCCGATGATCTGTAAATACCTCACAAGACACACCATAGAGATAGTGCCTCCAAATCTTTAATGCATGAATAATAGCTACCAACTCTAAATCATGAACATGGTAGCTCTTCTCATGTGGCTTCGACTGGAGCGAAGCATAAGAAATTAATCTATCGACATGAATTAAGACACGCCCAAATACCAATCCGAGAAGCATCACAATACATATTATAAGAACTCGACGCTGAAGGCAAACCTAGAACTGGAGTTGTGGTCAAGGCAGTATTAAGCTTCTGAAAGATCTCTTCACACTCATCTGACCACCTGAATGGAGCACCTTTCTTGGTCAATTTAGTCATAGGCGCAACAATGGATGATAAACCTTCCACAAAGCGACGATAATATCCGGCCAACCCAAAAAAACTCCGAATCTCAGTAGCTAAAGATGTCCTGGGTCAACTCTGAATTGCATCTATCTTCCTCGGATCTACACAAATCCCTTCTCTAGACACCAAGTGTCCCAAGAATGCTACTGAACTAAGCCACAACTCACACATGGTGAATTTGGCATAAAGTTTCTCCTCCCTCAGCCTCTGTAGTACAATTCTCAAATGTTGTGCATGCTCTTCATGGCTACATGAGTACACCAGGATATCATCAATAAATACTACAACAAACAAATCAAGATACGGCCGGAATACACTGTTCATTAGGTGCATAAATGTTGTTGGGGCGTTGGTTAGCCGAAAACACATCACGAGAAATTCAAAGTGTCCATAACCGGTCTTGAATGCCGTCTTAAAAATATCCAAATCCCGAATTTCAACTGGTAATACGCAGACCGCAAACTAATTTTGGAAAATACTCTAGCTCCATGGAGCTGGTCAAATAAATCATCAATGCGCGTCAAAGGATACCTATTTTTGATTGTATCTTTATTCAACTGCATATAGTCAATGCATATCCGCATTGTACCATCATTCTTTTTCACAAATAGAACCGGTGCACCCAAAGGCGACACACTGGGCCTAATAAACCCCTTATCAAGAAGTTCCTGAAGCTATTCTTTCAATTCTTTCAACTCTGCTAGTGTCATATGATATGGAGGATTACAAATGTGCTGAGAGTCCGACACCAAGTCAGTACCGAAATTAATATCCCTGTCGGGTGGCATGCCTGAACGATCTGCAAGAAATACATCCGGTAAATCTCGCACTACCGGAATAGAATGAATAGTAAGAGTGTCTGCATCAACATCTCTCACAAAGGCCAAATATGATAAACACCCCTTCCCAACTATGCGTTGGGCCTTTAAATAAGACATTACCCTGCTGGGGATAAAATCTGGAGAACATCACCACTCGATCATTTGCAACCCTCGCATTGTAAACATCACAATCTTATCATGACAATCTAGAATAGCATGACATGGAGACAACTAATCCATACCCAAGATCATATCAAAAGCAACCATATTAAGCAATTAAAGATCAACTCTGGTCTCTAATCCCCTAATAGTTACCACACACGGCTGATACACACGGTCCACAATAATAGTATCATCCACCAGCGTAGATACATGAACATGTGAAACTATAGACTCACGGGGCAATTCCATACAACGAGCAAAATATGGCGAGACATACGAATATGTGGAACTGGGATCAAATAATAGAGAAGCATCCTGGTGGCATACTAAGACAATACATGTGATTACCGTGTCTAAGGCAACTGCATGTAGTATGGCAGGAATAGCATAGAATCTAGCATGACCACCACCTAATCTGCCTCCTCCTCTAGGGCGACCTCTAGCTGCATGTGCCCTACCCCATACTGTCTGGGCGGGGGGTAGAATAACTAGTGCAGGAGTTGCACCCTAACTCCTTTGCTTAATTGGACCTCGCGAAAGGCGGGGACAATGTATCTTCATATTGCCCAAATCTACACACTCAACACAACCCTTCTCTGACAATGGCGGCAAGTACTGAGGTGGACCTCGAGAACCAAAATAACTACCAGAAGAACCTAGTATAGATTACCCAGCACTAATGGTGCACGAGATAAACACTGAGCGGGAAGTGCACTAAGAGATGACTGACTCGGTCGAGTACAGTATGAACCATGCCTAGCTGATGCACCATGATGAGCCAAACGAACCATCTGATCGGGCCTATAAAGTCGACCACTGTTGTGAGAGGACTGTCCCCTAAAAGGAACACCGCTGGAATTACCCGAACCACGAGACCTCTTGGCCTCCCTCTCCTCACGCTCTTGAGTACGGACCATTTCTAGGTGTCGAACTCTATTGACCACTTCATCGAACTTTGCACTTGCTACATTCCCTAGAATCATAACTAAACGAAACTGCTGGTTGAGGCCATTATTGAACCTCCTAATATTTTGCCTCTCAGTGGGATCCAACCGGACTGCATGACGAGCCAATTTTGAAAGCCTCATCTCATACTAGGTAACTGACATGTCCTCCTGATGGAGTGGTTAGAACTACCTGCGTAGTTCCTCTCTACGGGTCTGTGGCACAAACTTCTAAAAAATGAGAATTGGGAACTCATGCCATGAAAGCAGTGCTGCACCAATTGGGCTGCACCTCTCATACGCCTCCCACTATCTGATGGCTGCCCCGGTAAGCTGAAAGGTAGTAAATGATACCCGGTGTACGAAGAATCTGCTAGCACCTATCCAAGAAATCTTGAGCATCCTCTAACTCAGTTCCAATGAATGATGGAGGATGGAGTCTCCCAAATCTCTCTGATCTCTTATGCTCCTCGTTGTTCATAATAAAACTCACATGGTCGTGAGCAACTGCAACCGGCTAGACTGGTATTACCCTCGGTATCTGGAGTCCCTACACTACCTGCTCTGGTCGCATAACACATCGCGTGAATTTTCCAATTCCCTCCTTCACAATATGTAAACATGACTTAATCCACGCGTTCACATAGTATCGATGGCCGACATCTTCGTGATCGCGGACATACCTACGCGATCGCATAGCACAAAATTACAGCTTTCCAATTGGAGCACCAGAAAAACTTTAGCAAAACTCCAAGTCCAAAATTTGATTCGTTAGCCATCCGAAACACACCCGAGGCTCCTGGGACCTCAAATAAATATGCCAACAAGTCGTTAAATATCATATGAATATAGTCAAATCCTCAAATCACATCAAACAATGCTAAAAACTCAAATCATACCCAATTCAAGCCTAATGAAAACTAACAAATTCCAACTTCCACATATGATGCCGAAACATATCAATTCAACTCCGATTGACCTCAAATTTTGCACACAAGTCATAAATGACATAACTTACCTATTAAAAGTTTAAGAATTGGATTTGGACCCTGATATCAAAAAGTCAATGTAGGCCATGTAAACATTTCCTAATGATTTAAGATTTTAAAGTGCGCCAACGGTATTTGGGAATAACGTATTTGAGTATTAAAGGAGACCTATGGGATAGATACATATCAATTTGAATTGATAATGTATGTTTAAGGTGTGTTTGAACATACTAGGGAGTTTTGTGGATGGCATGAATTTGTGTGCAACAAGTTGGATATATTAAGTGGAAACGATATTTCAATTGGTACAAGCCCCGAATTCAAATGAATAGAACTCCCTCCATATAATGACTTAGGTGGTGATATACCTATCAAATTAAAGTTCTTTGAGTCTAGTTTCCAATGCATCAAACCATTTGTCATTTGGATATATCTACAGAAATGTATGGCCATTTTACTAGACCAATATCATATGTGTGCCCAGATGCGCGGCCGCGCATATTTGGGAGTTTCTGCCTTGAGTGTGCGGCCAGATGCACGGCCACTTGCCCAGGTGAACGGCCGTACACGTAGGAGCCCATTAAATAACCCCAATGCTGGGTAGAGAGAGGGGGTAAGTANGTTAAGTCATTTCTTGAGCTAAAACCTGATACTTTAGAGAGAAGTGAGAGTGTTCTAGAGAGAGGAAGTAGATGAATTGTTTTGTTCAAGACTTGAAATCCAACAAGGAAGTCTCACAAGATCTTCACTCAAGAGGTAAGATTCAAACCCCTAGTCTTCAATTTCGAGTTTGGGTAAAAGATGGGTGATTGGGAGTATGATTCTTGGGTATAAGAGTATTAATTATTCATGCTTGTACCAATTAGGTTTGTGGGAAGATTGTTGAGCTAAAATAAGTAAAGATTGGGTTGAGGAGTGAAGGAAATCGTGTAGAAGAACCTTGTAGCCAAATTTGCACACCTAGTGTTTGATAAAATGCTCAAATGAGATGCAACCATGAATATCTTCCTAATTTGTGTTCAATTTTGTTATGTCTCAAAATAGATTGGGATTGCTAGAATTTCCGGAATGTTGTAGTAATTTAAGGAAAGCTCAACGTGAGGTATGTTGGCTAAACTACTCTCTTACAATTTAATTCCATGATTTCCCGTAAGTTTCAACTATGATTGTCTCAAGTTCCTTATTCTATGTTCCGAGATGTTCCTAATAAATTTGATTGTCCCGAATATGCAAAGTGTCGATAATTATGTATTCAAAATGTGTTTCGAATGTTCCTATCGCTTTATGTTATCCTTCGGGAATGTTTTTAAGAATGCTATGTGCATTAAAATGTTATGTCTTTGAGTCGCGTTTCAAATGAAAGTTATGATGCCAACTTGTGTGAGAAAAACTCGATATGCTTAAGACTCTTAATTACTAATACGTGCACTCTTGATTGGAAATGGCTTGTTGTTGATAATCGATAAAGATGCTTGAAAGTGAAAGAAGTGTGTTGAAAATATAAAGTGTGGCCACTGTGCCAAGAATGAAAGTTATACTTGTGGCCAATAGTGCCAATGAAATGAAATAATGTGAGAAAGGTTATGAAATGAGCCTTGATT
>AWOL01S0027761.1:4743-18031 GCA_000715115.1 Nicotiana otophora | reverse complement strand
TAGGCTCGACATCGGACGAGGGATTACATTTCAATTACCACCATTTCTGACCATGGTGAATCATGGGGATCGCATCGCGATCCTTGAGGAGACGGTTGACATATTACGGCCCATCATGGAAATGGTGCCTGACCTAAAGACCAGTCTAGTGCAAAGGTTGGACGACCTGGACCGCATAATGCTCCAGGACAAAGTTGATATAGAAAACATAAGTCGCGACTCTGAAGGAGATAGGCAAACGGCAGCCACAGAGGCAGCCAAAATTTTTGGTAAATTCGAGGTCCTCCAATAGGAGCGTGCCAAGGATTTATCCCACAGGGCACAAGAGGCAGACAAGGTGACTGTTATACAAAAAACTATAAACAACCTGATAGGCTAGCTCAACCTTGTCAATGATGCTTTACAAGGTCTGCTTCGAGGAGGCGGAAACCAAATCGGGGGTGTTGTGAACCTCGTCCCTGTGGAACAAAAACTGAAAATTCCTGAGGCAAAGCCATACAGTGGAGCTCGGAATGCCAAAGAAGTGGAAAATTTCATTTTCGACATTGAACAATACTTCGATGTCGTGGGCGCCTAGAAGAAGCTAAAAAGGTAGCAACTGCTGCTATGTATCTTCAGCGAGATGCAAAACTCTAGTGGTGGGTGAAATACAAAGCCATCAACGCTAGTGAAGATGCTCTCGAGACATGGGCGGAACTGAAGGCAGCCATATGCATACAGTTCTTCCCCGAAAATGTTGAGTTCAATGCAAGGAGAAAGATATGGGAGCTCTGCCAAACCAAATAGGTGCGGGATTAGGTGCGGGAATTCTCTGCGCTCATGCCAAACATACGCGACATGGGGGACAAAGCTAAACTCTTCACCTTCCTGGAAGGGTTAAAACCTTATGCCCGCATGGAGTTGCAAAGAAAAAGGGTAGACACGTTACCTAAGGCGATCCAAAAAGTAGAGTGCCTTAGGGATTATCAAGTAGAAGCCCGGAAGGATAGGCCTTAACAGCCTGTCCGGGGGGATACAAAGGGGGACAGCCAAACACTGGTGGTCCTAGCAGAAGTGGAGAAGATCGGAGTGCAACCAAATCTAAGGCTCCCTCCTCAGGCAGTACTAGCACTGCATTTAACAACAACGTTCGGGGGAGGAAACCCCCCTCAGGATGCTGTCATTACGGCGGACCACATTGGAATAATGAATGACCACATGTACAGGTGACACCCATCAAGCTTTTGATGATGGGATGGATGACGACGCAGATGATACAAACCAGACTGAAGCAGTAGGTGAATTCTATGCAATTGTTAACTTTATTTTTGAGTCCTTCGTAGGAACCAGTGTTGGTATCCGTAAGAAGAAGGACCCCCGCTCAATCGCCAAGAAAGGGGAAAAGAAGGCGAATGAGAGGACTCCTCTTAATCAAGAGAGGACCTTAATGTTCGTCGACATGAAGGTAAATGGCAAGCCCATTCGGGCGATGATAGACACGGTTGCTACCCATAACTACTTATCCTCGACACAGGAGGAGTGCCTCGGCCTAGTTGTAGTAAAGGGTAGAGAGGGAAGAGGTCGTGTCAAGGCTATCAACTCACCCCCTCAGCCAGTGGGTGGAATAGCAAAAGAAGTACCATTGAAGCTTGGTCCTTATGAAGGAAAATTCAACCTGCGCGTGGTGATCATAGGTGACTTTGAGTTGATAGTGGGTTTGGAATTCCTGCGGCAGACCAACACCATGCCCGTACCATATGCAGACATGCTAATGACGATGGGAACCAATGGGGCCAAGCCCTGCATTATCCCGTGCATGCCCATGAAGATGGCCGCTGAGAACATCTCGGCCTTGCAGTTGACGAAGGGGGTCCAAAGACATGAACCTACGTTCCTGGCTACCCTATGCAGTAAAGATATAGAACGCTCCTGGAGTCCTATTCCTCCACTCGTGAAGGAGCTTCTACTGGAATTTGAAGACATCATGCCACAAGACATGCCACATCGTCTCCCGCCTAGGTGAATTGTGGACCATGAGATTGAGTTGGTACCGGGTGCAAAGCCATCTACCCGGGCACCGTACAGAATGTCATAACTAGAATGCACCGAACTTCAGAGACAATTGGTGTAAATGCTAGACACATGCATGATCGAACCCCCCAAGTCCTCATATGGGTCCCCTGTGCTATAACAAAAGAAACTTGATGGCAGTTTACAACTCTGTGTGGATAATCACGCTCTAAACCAAATTTTCCGTGAAGAACAAGTACCCTATTTCGCTAACGGAAGACTTGTTCGATAGATTGGGCAGTGCGACGGTGTTCACCAAAATAGACCTGAGGACAGGTTATTGGAAAGTTCGAATTGCAGAGGGTGATGAACACAATACGACCCGCGTGACAAGATATGGGTCGTATGAGTTCCTAGTTATGCCATTCGGTTTGACTAATGTGCCAGCCACATTTTCCACCCTGATGAACCAAGTCTTTCGAGAATATATTGACGAATTTGTGGTGGTCTACTTGGATGACATTGTGGTATATAGCCAAACTTTGGAAGAATGCCTGGAGCACTTGCGGAAGGTCCTAGCCCGATTGCGGGAGCAGGAATTATATTAGAAGCTATCCAAGTGCTCCTTTGCTCAGAATCAAATTGATTTCCTCGGACATGTCATCAAGGAAGGGCGGATCAATATGGACCAACAGAAGATTCAGGCCATCACAGATTGCCCGCCGCCCAAGGATATCCACGCCTTGAGGTCGTTCCTTGGCCTATGCAACTTCTATCAGCGATTTGTGAAGAATTACTCCCTCATTGCAGTGTTGCTGACATAACTGCTCAAGCAGAACACATCCTGGGATTGGGGACCCAGGCGAGTAGAGGCCTTCAACGCATTGAAAACGGCTATGTCTAGTAGCCCCGTCTTTGCTCTCCCTGATTTGGCCAAGCCATTCGAGGTACAAACGGATGCCTCTGACGATGCCCTTGGTGGAGTCTTGTTACAAGATGGGCATCCCTTAGCGTACAAGACCCGAAAATTGAAGGACGCAGAGTGGCGCCATGCTGCCCACGAGAAAGAATTATTGGCTGTCATTCATTACTTACGCCTTTGGAGGCATTATCTACTTGGATCCCCATTCTTAGTCAAGACAGACAACACCTTTGTTAGCTATTTCAAGACCTAGCCAAAGTTGAATGGTCTACAGGCCAGGTGGCAGGAACTCCTAGCGGAATTGCACTTCAACCTGGAGTGCCGAAGTGGGAAGACTAATCATGTTGCTGATGCGCTCAGTTGGAGGGCTTATCTAGCATCAGTGTGCCTACTTGCCACCCTAAAGGGGAGCGGAGTAACCACCACCATAAAAGACCAGATGCAGGACCAACTCATCAAGGATCCTGCTGCACAATATTTGGTTGATTTAGTAGGACAAGGCAAGACTCACCAATTCTACACAAAAGATGGTTTCCTGAAAGTGAAAGGGAACCGACTTTATGTTCCTAAAGGAGGAGATTTGCAAAGGGCACTTGTTGCGGAATGCCACGATACTTTGTGGGGAGGTCATCCTGGTGAAGAACGCACCATGGCATTGCTTCGCCGTGCATATTATTAGCCTCAAACAGCCGATGACGTCGCTCAGTATGAGAACACTTGTCTAGTATGCTAGAAGGATAAGTCGGACCGCTTGACACAAGCACGACTCTTGGAACCACTAGTTGTCCCGAAAAGCCCTTGGGAAAACGTTTCCCTGTACTTCATCACCGGATTGCCCAAGGTCGGAGATCTCACAACCATCCTGGTTGTGGTGGATCGATTTTCCAAGTATGCTACCTTTATAGTAGCCCCATAACATATATAAGTAGAATAAATAACTCGACTCTTCTTCTCTCATGTCTTAATATATTGGGGCCTGCCTAAAGACATCGTTAGTGATCGTGACTCACGCTTCACTAGCAACCTTTGGACCCAACTCTTTAAGTGCCTCGGGTCAAAATTTAGTCATGGCTCAAGTTTTCTTCCGTAATCTGATGGCCAGACGGAGCGATTCCATGGCATGCTGGAGGAATATCTCCGCCACTTTGTAACTGGATCGCAGAAGGACTGGGTAAAGCTTCTGGATGCTGCTCAACTGTGTTTCAATTCACAAAAGAGCTCTAGTACTAACAAAAGCACTTTTGAAATTGTTACCAGACAAAAACCGCTACTCCCACACACTGTGAATGCACCAAATATGTTAAAATCTCCTCAAGCTGCTAGCTTCTCAAAAGAATGGAAGGGAAATTTGGAGATAGTGTGGAGCTATCTTGTCAAAGCCCAAAAGCGGATGAAGGCCCTCGTACTTGTACTTTTACTTTGTGGTTTTTCTTTTTATTATTAAAAATATAGCTACTAGGCAGCTTGTCTAGTAGTATAATTTGCTAAAAGAATAATTAAAATAACATCTATATTTTAAAACATGAGTTTTACAATTAATTTAACAAATTAACCTTTGGTTCTTAATTAACTCACTTATTATCTGAATTAATCCAAAAATAATTTACCAATTTAGAAAATAAAGTTTTTAATAAGTAATTAGGCAATTGCAGTAATTAGTGGTGTATTTGATGATTATATTTTCTATCACATTTTATTAGAATTGATTAAGTTTAATTTGAATTAATTTTAAAGCATTAAAGACTAAATGGCTATAATTGCAATTGCACAATTAAATACAAATTGCTATCTATTAAACTAAAACCAGTCCAAGATTTTGCCCAATTCCCCCCACCTGACCCAGTCCAAATGACCTGATCCAACCCATGTTGGCAATCCATGAACTGCTCTCTAAGCTAATCAAATCGTGCCACGTAGCTCATCTCCCACACTCACAAAACAAGCACAAAACGGTCTGGGCCGTTGATTTAAGCCATCGACGATCTACATTTTATCCCTATTTTTCCTTTTATTTAAACTTCCCGTCAGATTTTATCATCGTCGTTGGATCACACAGATCCAACGGTTCTTTTCCATAAAAGTATTCTTAAAATATTTAAATCCCCAATTTATCGGGGCCACTGATCTAATAATCCAACGACCCAGATTCCATCCCCCACCATTAACCCTAGAGATCAACCCTCAATTACCTAAACCCTAGTTCATTTCCCCAATTAACCAGCAGGCCCCTTTCCCCTTTTACTCTCTACGCTCTCATATGCCCCAGCCTCATGTAACGACCTGGCTAGTTGTTTTGAGTATTGTAGTGATGCTCCATCATTTATTGATTATTCTATGTTCATTTGTGATTATGTTACTTGTCGAGGTGGTTGGTTTGTTCCCGGGCTATTTCGGAATGAATTGGGATACTTAGTCCAAAGGTTGGAAACTTAAGTCGAAAGAGTTTGGTGGATGTTGACTTATGTTTAAACAACCCCGAAATTGAGTTTGCATGGTTCGATAGCTCTGTATAGTAATTTTGGACATAGAAGTATGTCATGATATTGATTTGGAGGTCCGTAGGTCATTTTGGCTTGAATTGGCAAACGTTGAAGGTTTGGAAGGTTGTGAAGTTTGAGCGAGAGCTGACTTTGTCGATACTGGGTTCGAATTTTGGTTTCGGAAGTTGGAGTAAGTTCGTTATGTCATTTACGGCCTGTGTTCAAAATTTGAGATCAATAGGATTTGAGATCAAAATTATTTAATATTGTGGATCGGGCTACACGCCGCAACAAGGCTTATGGGATTTATATTAGCGTTTAGGAAGGATCCACCCCTCCGGAGTCTCATATACCAGTAGTGAGTGCAGGCATAGTGATTTATATTCATGTGCTTTGGTGAGGGGCATAGATGGCAGGCATTCGTATAGTGCTGAGTTATTATGTGTGTGATGAGTGGGAATTTGAGATAGGTAGATTGAGTCTGAGAGTGTGAGTACCTAGAAATGTCACCGTGATACCTTACTTTTGACTTGCATATTTGACATGTACGCATAGAGATGTACCATTCCTCGTGCTAGCTATACTTGACATGTCCTTATCAGTGTTGGACTTAAATTGTGAACTTGAAAGCATGCCTAAATTTCTTTACTGTGAACGAGTTGAATATGGAATATTCTCTGAGCTATTCCTATCATTCTCATTGTTATACATGTGTTGTAATTATTTTGGTTCGGACTGTATCCTTTTAGGATCGTTACTACTTCCATCCCAAGGTTAGTTCTTTTACTTATTGAGTACATTGGGTCAGTTGTAACTCATACTACACTCTACGCTTCGTGTGCAGATCTAGGTATATCTAGATGCGGTGATTGCTAAAGTGGTGCTAGTACCTGCTCGGAGACTTTGAGGTAGATGCTATGACACCCACAAACCATGATTATTCTTCCTTTTATTTTCTAAAGTATTGTTCTACTATTCGGATAGTTGTACGAGAGTTTGTTTTATATTGAGATGTTGTAGTGCTCATGTACTTGTTGACACCAGGTTTTGGGATGGTTGTAGTAGAGTTACAATTGTTTTTATCAGATATTTATGAGATTTTCAATTGTTGAGCTTATTAAATCATGTTTTATTTCAAATTCTTAGTTGTTATGTGATTGTCGTCTTGCCAAGTAAATATATTTGGTGCCGTCATGACAGGTTGGGATTTTGGGTTGTGACATGTTGGTACCAGAGCACTAGATTACTTAGGTCTCACGAGTCATAAGCAGGTTTAATAAAGTCTCGCGGATCGGTACTGTAAGGCTCCGTAAAATTTTACAGAGAACCCGGGGTTTCGTGGTGCTGAGGTAGGCTAATGTGGATCGGTACATTTTCCTTGTTGTATATGTACATCTGCATCGAAGAGCCAGCATAGATATGGTCCTAACAACACACTGAATCACAAAACATTGCATGTACCTACTTTTGAACGAGACGCATTATTCGTGAAGCCTTCTTACCACAATTCTCTCACTTACAACCTCTTAAGGAATTGAGTTCTATAGTGATTTTCTTGAATTAAGTTATAACCCTAGGTTAATACTTTCCACTTGCTTCCCCAAATTCTCAACAAAGGACTATACCTAATGAATTTTTTATATAACCTTCCGATTCAAATGGATAACATCTGCTCACTTGTGCACGCACCATCATAATATTTACATGTATGGCAACGAATCGAATGTAAAGCAACCTAGTGTTGAGATCTCTCTTGAGCCACTCTTTGTCCCTCTCCTTTGTATATGGCTCATAGGGTTTAAGGAAACACTTTACTCCTTTTGTGAACATTATCAGGAATTCTTTTCATTGTCTGGTAAAATAAGAGCATACCTCAGCACCTATTTTACGTGTACATGTCAATCAAAAGAGTCGCTCGTCCGCATAAGGTTCCTCTGACATTTTGGATCGTCACAAATTCGTCATAGGAAGATCATTTGTTTGCCCATATCAGTATAACTCTTAGCCCACGTAGATCATTCCGCAGTGAGTGACTCACCTCGTTCCTAGTATTGTAGCTGCACATGACATGGCTGGGTACTGCAACTTCAGAGTTATTATAGAAGAAACGTGTTTAGATCATAACAAGAGTCATGTCTCTCTGTACACCTCTACAATATGTTCTGACTGTGTTCCTTAGTTATTAAACTAATTATGCTAGTCTCCCGACACTTGACGGGATAACCATATGAGATCACATCCTTCCATGAGATGCCTTAACCCTTTCTTTCTCATAGGATCCTTAATAGGCTCTCCATCAAGTACGGATACACTTTTGCGGTTATCATAGAATCATGTCTTTTTCTCATGTTTTCCCATCCTTCACTAGAATCTGGGTACTTTCCAAGTCACAAAGCACGTGGTGAACTCATTTTTAACATTCGCAAACCTTCTATGATTACTCTATAGTGCCTTCCTGGGTTCCGTTATCTTTAACACTCGGCTTCTAGAATCATTTACTATGCCATTGTCATGTGCGGAGAGTTTATATCTTTAACATTCTACATAGCTGGGTGGATAGGGGTTTATCATTTCCTTTCTCCCTGAAGCATCATATTAACCATTAGAACCTCTCCAACCCATGCATGATTCCCCTCAATATTAAGACATCCTAGATACATGGTTTCACTCGTGTATGGTTGAAGTTAAGTAGTCTTACCACGACTTTTCCCTCCCCACATCAGATGGATGTTTCATATTTTAGCACATATCATGAACATATTAATTTTAAGGACAAGTCTATCACATCTCTAGTCCTCTCATATTGGATCAACTATCGGGAAGGGTTAAGTTGTCAGAGTAATAACCTCATAAGTGCTCAACCACTTTTTTAACCTCGTGAACTTGGGGCATAGATTCCTTGCGTCAAATACTGTTAAGAGCGCAACACAAATTCATGTATTTTCGAAACCTCAATCACATTCATTGTGCAAGAACCTTCTCATTTCGAGTTAACCTGATTTTCCCTACCTCAAGGAGGCAACTGGTGGACTTGGCTATTTCTCCTTAAGTCTTACTATTGCCGAACAAGGCACATATGGAAATAAACAATTGCAACTACCCCTCTTATAACCCATCGTCTTCTCAGAATAACTGATACTAACATCGTCATCCTCCCGGTCATGCCTCCCATATATCACATGTCTAAAATGGCTCACCTCTTTTACATCATAAGATCATATTCATGGTTCCTACATTGTCAATGTGTACTAGTTAACTCTAGGTCTCATTTGTCGAGTTAATGATGTCATCATAATGATTAACCCTGTCAGCGCTATTGTTAGTAACCTTTATATCTTTTAGGATATAACCTCATGAAGTGTCCCTGCTCAGCACATTGGCAAATTCTTGATCAATTCCATCTCGATCTCGAACCATGTCGCTCCTATTTGTGCTTACCAGGGTTATAGATTCAAACATGTCAAAGGTGGAGTATCATTTCATGATCAATTATATTGGGTAGGAAGATTTATGGTCATATCCATTCAAACACTTTGTAGAATAAGGAGGAGGTTGAAGGTTGCCAAAAGTTTGATTCGGATGTTCGACATAGGGATTTGGGAGGTGAAGAAAGTGAATGGGTTATTCTCAAGATTTGCTCCATGAATACATTATGTGAATTGTTAATAAAGGTAAAGTAGGTGCAGTACACATTGGGCCTTATGCAATCTTGAAGGAAATAGGGCAAACTATGAGTATGATGTACCCCATCGTTGTCCTCCATGTACTGGTGCTTTATGTGTCTACGTCAAAGAAGGTAGTTCGAGATCCTTGCCAATTGTCCCGGTAGAGGCTATTAAAGGTGAATATAATGGTTAATTAGTTTACGAGAGGTACATAATTGTCATTCTTGTTAGACAAGTCCCGAAGTTGAGATTTCCTCCGTCAAAGTGCTATGGCGAAGTCTATGAGTCAAGAAAGTCACCTCGAAGGTCGAGTGTGTTGTGGAAAGAAAATGTTCTCACTTGTTTATACAGCCAAATGGTTGTGGTTCGGATGGTACTTTATATGTGTTATGATTTAGATATGTACAGTTCAAGTCAAGATACACTTTTGGTAATGTAATGCATGTAATGTTGAGATTGGTGTTATTTATATATATTGTGATGCTTTGTTGAGTTGTGGATGTGTTGTTAGGAGTGGTTTAGATGATTCTATGACAGGTGGATAGGCCCACTTACGGGGGAATTTTTGCTGAAAATTTTGATAATTGTGGGAGTTAGTCAAAATTTGGGGACTTGAGATGTATGAAAGAAGAGATGAGTTATGTTGGGTCTTTTGGGCGGACTCTACCCCTCATTCGAGGACGAATGATCCTAAGCAGGGGAGGATGTAAGGCCCCGTAAAATTTTGCCGGCACATTCTCATGGTTTGAAGTGCAACAAGTGATCAAAACACAACATAATTTGTTTGACTTTCCCAGCACCCATATACAACCACACTATGTCTACAGAGCTTCTAATAAATACAAAGAGTAAAATGATAGTGCTGGCAACAAGGCTCTAGCTATACCTCAAAACATAATGATATAATGAACAAAAGATACATGATCCCGAGTGAAGTGGGGCTCACCAAGTCAGCTGGGAAGAGATTGTGTCGCTATCACTGATCAGTGCCGCCTATTGTGGAACCACCTACATCTATGAAAGATGCAGCGCCCCCAGAAAAAGGGATGTTAGTACTATCGAATAGTACTAGTATAAATGACTAAACCTCTCATAAGAACGAACAGTAATGCAATTTAGGATAATCATGAAATTAGTAAAAGCTTGAAGCAGTTACCAAATATCAAATTATGAATAAGATAAGTTTTCAAGTAAATTTCCACATTTTAAGTTGGGAGACCTTTAGTACCGATATATCATTGTTCACAGTTTTGATTACAATTTCCAATATAGTTACCACCATGTGTGCGGTATGGCGTCCGATCATGACCCGATCGGCTAGGCAGTCTCATGTAAGACATCATCCTTTTCTATCAATCATCCAGTTTCATATTTCTTGCACATCTCTTCATTTTATTGGCACTAGTGGTCATAATTGTATTATTTCTCTTGGCACGTTGGCCGTGTTTCATAATTCACAATGCGTATTACGAATTTCGTATCTCATGTTTCGTATTTCATGCACACCTTTTTACTTTCAACCATCATCATGGACTTTCCAACAACAAGGCATTTCTATACAAGACATTTAACACACATATGAGCAAATAGGAGTTTTAGGCGCATTACGGTTTCTTACACAATTTTCATTAGCTTTCACTAGAAACACAACTTGAAGTCAAGGTATTTAGATATGCAACTCATACTGTGAACACATTCTCAAATATTAGTACAACATAACAAGAGCATTGAATTACATATTGATCACGGATGTCTTTTGACACCAGCTTATCCGGGTTAATTGATTCACAATGAGCAACTAGGGACTTACATAGATATTATGGGGTTCAATCTTAGGAGAAGAGATTAGCCAACATACCTCACTTGAGCTTCTTTAGAATCTAAAATATTCCGGAATTCTTATCAATTTCGATCTATTTTAGAAATGTAACAAATTGAACCAAAATTAGGAAGATGATCATGGTTCTAGCTCATTCGAGCATTTTATCAAACATTTGGTGCATATTAAGGTTTCAAGTTCCTTTTATGGAGGATTCCACCTTCCCACAACCCATGCTTTGCTATTGTTAGGTCAACAATCTCCTTGCATCCCTTGATAATACATGCATGCAAAATAAACAACTCCCACACCCATGAATTATCTTACTAATTGCCTGTTTCTAGTTAAATTTCGAAATTAAGGGTTAGGGTGTAGAATCTTACCTCTAGGATGAAGACCTAGTGTGCTTTCCTTATTAATCTTCCATGATTTGTGTAAGAATTGGTGGATGAATCTTAGGAACTCCTTTTCTCACTCTATGACACTCCCTCACTCTAGAAATATAGAGTTTCCCCTTTAAAATAATCCCCAAGGGTGTTTTATTAGAATGGGGTCGGGTTCAAAAATTAGAAAAATAGGAGCCCAGACACAGTTCTACGGTCCGTGAAATGGCTCTCCAAAACTAGGCAGCACATACTGGGTATGCGGCCATTTTGCGGCCCACAGACCTGTTATGCAGTCGTATAACGCGCCGCAGAACTTCCCGCCGAAAAATCTCCATGCTGGTTCTGCCATTGATGTATGGCGAAATCATTTTGTGGTCGCATAATTGTCCGCGAAATGACATAAAAAAGTTGCCCAATTTACTGCCTCACTCTGCGGCCATTTTACGGCCCGCAGTGCGTTTCTACAACTGCATAGTGGGCCACAGAAATGCCCTTTTCTGCAAAGCATTTTCGTTCAACTCCCCAGCGTACTATTCAACCCAAAAAGTTTGTACCCCGATTATTATTAACACATACGCCCACCTCGGCACCACGAAACCCTGGGTTTTATCTTAAATTTTACGGATCCTTACAAATACAATGGTTTATGGGCTTTTGGACAACGTGGTTCNTAAATTTTACGGAGCCTTACAAATACAATGGTTTATGGGCTTTTGGACGACGTGGTTCATGCTAGGATCTCTTGCGGTGATCTTTGGTTTAGGATCATAGTGTACAAACATGGAGAAGTGTTAACTTGAAAGCAAGTTGGGGAGGATTCGAAGAAATTGGTAAGCTTGGTAGTGTAGGGCCAGCATAGTAATAAAGGTAATTGGTTCCTTTGGTGTGGTGATGCTTTACCATTGTTTTATGTCAACACAATTGGGTTTGATGACTTGCGTGACTTGGTTAAGTTGGAAACATTCAGTTCTGATTGCTTTGTTATGTGTGGACGGGTTTCGAACAAATCTTGATAGTGTCAAGGAACATATTGCGTGTTATGATTTTTCTCCTGTATGGGGTCACGAGTTCTAGATAGCATGGAGGTTTCAGATGTTTAGAGGAATGCTAGCATTATTTGGTACCACCTAAGAAGGGTGCGCACTCCAAAAGGCGTATTGTGCTTTGACTTACAGATGCCTGACATGTATTACGCTAATGGCCCGATTGATTAAATATTGATGTTCAGATTTATCTATGTGGCAATAAGGAATTATGGAAGTATTTCTCGTGGAACAATTGTGTATGATGAATATGTCAGTAATTTGAATAATGTAGTTGGGATCGGGAGATTATGGTATTCTAGGGATTTGAAGACGAAGAGTGTTGTCATATGCATGTGTTATAGATCAATTATTGTGCGAATTTCTATTGTTATATACCTATTTTGGGAGGATCGAAATTGATTTGAAGGCCACTGGTGGGCCTAATGAGAATGTGTATTCTACATCATGTCGGATTTGTCTACCCAACACAGTTATTATGGAGCGATGTGTTATCAGTTGGAGTGGATCTTATTTGTGTTCTGATATGTTCCATGTGTTACTCTCATATGCTATGATGGGTTGTGATCTATTGATTACTTTTACCTGATGCGATTCTGTTGGTGGCCTTGTGGCGAAATTCAAGCGAGATGATTCTTGGGGTGTTGAATGATTGATTACGCCTTGGTTGTGGTCTTTCTATTTGTGGTATATTGTGCTATCCATTATTGCAGGGTTATGGTCATTTACTTCGCGTGTTCTTTGTTGATGTGTATATGGTAGTTTATAGTGAGCATCACGGCTCGACGTATCCTATGTGTACAGGTGTTTCGATTGGGTTACGCATCATATTAGAGTTATGTTGGGATATGACCCTTTGGGCTTAATTCTTGTGTTGTTTTTCTCCACTGTGTGATGGCTTTATTGCATTGCGCTTCATGGTGGTATCTGTTGAGCTTGCGGGGCGGTTCTCTCATTTGATTCTCTTCAATTATTGGGTACATC
>AWOL01S0027759.1:0-17386 GCA_000715115.1 Nicotiana otophora | reverse complement strand
GCCCCCCGGACCTGGATCGCCTAAAACTTTTTCGGACCATCAAATAGGACCTAAGGAACCATATTCACAGCCCTGCTATGACCGTTCCTGGTTGTTTGCGTTTTACGGCCAAGAAACTAGAGTTCCGCCCAATTCCTATATTTTCGTGTGCTAGCCCACGCCTTCCGAGTGGGCCTGGACCTCCCGGACCCCGATCGCCTAAAATATTTCCATGCCATCAAATTCGAACTAAGGAACCTTAGTCACCGCCCCGCCATGACCGTTCCTCATTTTGTTTTGTATTTTACCAAACAAAACTAGAATTCCGCCCGATTCACATATTTTCGTGTGCTAGAGCCAAAGCCTTTCGAGTGGGCATGGGTCCCCAGACCACGATCGTCTAAAACTTTTATGGGCTATGAAATACAACCTAAGGAACCATAGTTACCTCTCTTCCATGATCATTTCTCATGTTTTGTGTTTTACGGGCAAAAAACTAGAATTCCACCTGATTCCCATATTATCGTGTGCCCCACGCCTTCCAAGTGGGCCGAGCCCCCCGGACTCGGATTGCCTAAAAGTTTTTCGGGCCATCAAATACAACCTAAGGAACCATAGTTACCGCCCCACCATGACCTCTCCTCTTTGTTTTGCGTTTTATGGCCAAAATACTAGAATTTCGCCCGTTTTCCATATTTGCGTGTGATATAGCCCAAGCCTTCTGAGTGGGCCCGGGTTCCCCGGACCCTGATCGCCTAAAATTTTTTCGGACAATCTAATACGACCTAAGTAACCATAATCACCACCCCTCCATGACCATTCCCTTTTTCTTTTTAATTTTACTGCCAAAAAACAAGAATTCCACCTGATTCCCATTCTTTCGTGTGCTATAGCCCACGCCTTACGAGTGGTCCCGGGCACCCTCGGAACCAGACCGCCGAAAACTTTTTTCCGGGCCATCAACAACGAACTAAGGAGACATATTCACCGACCCACCGTGACCGTTCCTCGTTGTTTTGCATTTTACGGCCAAAAACTAAAATTCCACCTGATTCCCATATTATCGTGTGCTATAGCACACACCTTCCGAGTGGGCCCGGGCCCCCTGACCCGGATCGCCTAAAAAATTTTCGGGCCATCAAATACGACCTAAGGAATCATAGTCACCACCTCGCCATGAACGTTCCTCCTTTTTTTGCATTTTATGGCAAACAAACTAGAATTCCGCCCGATTCCCATATTTTCGTGTGCTATAACACATGCCATCTGAGTGGGCCCGGACCCTAGTCCCGGATCGCCTAAAAATTTTCCGGGCCATCAAATACGACCTAAGGAACCATAGTCACCACCTCACCACCCGGTTCGCATATTTGCGTGTGCTATAGACCACGCCTTCCGAGTGGGCGCGGGCCCCCGCACCCCGATCGCCTAAAAATTTTCCGATCCATGAAATACGACCTAAGGAACCATAGTTACCGCTCTACCTTGGTCGTTCCTCATGTTTTGCGTTTTACGGCCAAAAACACTAGAATTCCACTCGATTCCCATATTTTCGTGTGCTATAGCCCACGCCTTCCAAGTGGGCCGAGCCCCCGGACTCGGATCGCCTAAAATTTTTTTGGTCCATCAAATACAACCTAAGGAACCATAGTTACCATCCCGCCATGACCTCTACTCGTGTTTTGCGTTTTACGATCAATATACTAGAATTCCGCTCAATTCCCATATGTTCGTGTGCTATAGCCCACGTCTTCCGAGTGGGCTAGGCCTCCGGAACTCGGATCGCCTAAAAAAATTTTGAACCATCAAATATGACATTAACAACCATAGTCAGCGCCTCGCCATGACCGATTCTCCTTTTTTCGCCCGGTCAAAAAACTAGAATTCCGCTCGATTCCCATATTTTCATGTGCTAGAGCCCAAGCCTTCCGAGTGGGCGCGGGTCCCCAGACCACGATCGTCTAAAACGTTTTCGGGCTATGAAATACAACCTAAGGAACCATAGTTACCTCTCTGCCATGATCATTCCTCATTATTTGCGTTTTACGGCAAAAAATCTAGAATTCCACCCGATTCCCATATTATCGTGTGCTATAGCCCGCGCCTTCCAAGTGGGCCGAGCCCCCCGAACTCGGATCTCCTAGAAGTTTTTCGGGCCATCAAATACGACCTAAAGAACCATAGTTACCACCCCACCATGAACTCTCCTCGCTGTTTTGCATTTTACGGCCAAAATACTAGAATTCCTCCCGTTTCCCATATTTGCGTGTGCTATAGCCGAAGCCTTCTGAGTGGGACAGGGCCCCCCGGATCCTGATAGCCTAAAATTTTTCCGGGCCATGTAATATGACCTAAGGAAGCATAGTCACCGCCCCGCCATGACCGTTCCCCTTTTTGTTTGAATTTTACGGCCAAAAAACAAGAATTCCGCCCGATTCCCATTCTTTCGTGTGCTATAGCCTACGCCTTCCTAGTGGTCCCGGCCCCCCCGGAACCAGATCGCCTAAATATTTTCCAGGCCATCAACTACGAACTAAGGATCCATATTCACTGACCCGCCATGACCATTCCTCATTGTTTTGCATTTTACGGCCAAAAAACTAGAATTCCACCCGATTCCATATTTTCGTGTTATATAGCCCACGCCTTCCGAGTGGGCCCATGCCCCCCAGACTTGGATCGCCTAAAACTAGGACCTAAGGAACCATAGTAACAGCCCCTCCATGACCGTTCCGGGTTGTTTGCGTTTTATGGCCAAAAAACTAGAATTCCACCCTATTCCCATATTTTCGTGTGCTATAGCCCAAGCCTTCCGAGTAGGCCCGGACATCCCGGACCCTGATTGCCTAAAATATTTCCATGCCATCAAATATGACCTAAGGAACCATAGTCACCGCTCCACCATGACCGTTCCTCGTTTGTTTTGTGTTTTATGAAAAAAAATTAGAATTCCGCCCGATTCACATATTTTCGTGTGCTATAGCCCACGCCTTCCGAGTGGGTCCGGGCTCCCAGAGCCGGATCACCTAAAAATTTTCCGGGCCATCAAACACAACCTAATTAACCATAGTCACCGCCCCGCCATGATCGTTCCTCTTTTTTTGTATTTTACAGCAAAAAATCTAGAATTCCGCTCATTCCCATATTTTCGTGTGCTATAGCCCACGCCTTCCGAGTGGGGCGGGCCCCCTGGACTCGGATCGCCTAAGAATTTTTTCGGGCCATCCAATACGACATTAAGAACCATAGTCACCACCTCACCATTACCGATCCTCTTAGTTTTTGCGTTTTACGACCAAAAAACTAAAATTCCGCCCGGTTCGCATAATTTCGTGTGCCATAGACCACGCCTTCCGAGTGGGCGTGGGCCCCCGCACCCCGATCGCCTAAAAATTTTTCGGTCCATGAAATACGACCTAAGGAACTATAGTTACTACTCTACCATGGTCGTTCCTCATGTTTTGCGTTTTACCGCCAAAAAAACTAGAATTCCACCTGATTCTCATATTTTCGTGTGCTATAGCCCACGCCTTCCAAGTGGGCCGGGCCCCCGGACACGGATTGCCTAAAAGTTTTTCGGGCCATCAAATAAGACCTAAGGAACCATAGTTACCATGCCTCCATGACCTCTCCTCGTTTTTGCGGTTTACAACCAAAATACTAGAATTCCGCTCGATTCCCATATTTTCGTGTGCTATAGCCCACGTCTTCCGAGTGGGCCAGGCCTCCCGAACTCGGATCGCCTAAACTATTTTCGGACCCTTAGGTCGTATTTGATAGCCCGAAAAAAGTTTAGGCGATCCGGGTATGGGGGGCCCGGGCCCACTCGGAAGGCGTGGGCTATAGCACACACAAAAATATGGGAATCAGGCAGAATTCTAGTTATTTTGCCTTAAAACGCAAATACATGAGGAACGGTCATGGAGGAGCAATGACTATGGTACCTTAGGTCATGTTTGATGGCCCTGAAACATTTCTGGCAATCGGGGTTCGGGGCCAGGGCCCACTCGGAAGGCGTGGCCTATAACACACGAAAATGTAAGGAACGGTCATGGCGGGGCGGTGACTATGGTTCCTTAGGTCATATCTGATGGTCCGGAAAAACTTTAGGCGATCTGGGTCCGGGGTGCCCGAGCCCAAACGTAAGGGGTGGGCTATATCACACAAAAATATTGGAATCGGGCGGAATTCTAGTTTTTTGCCGTAAAATGCAAAAAACGAGGAACGATCATGGAGGGACGGTGACTATGGTTCCTTAGATCATATTTGATTGCCCGAAAAAATTTTAGACGATCGGGTTTCGAGGGGCTCGGGACCACTCGAAAAGTGTGGGCTATAGCACACGAAAATATGGGAATCGGGTGGAATTTTAGTTTTTTTGCCGTAAAACGCAAAAACATGAGGCACGATTATGGCGGGGCAGTGACTATGGTACCTTAGGTCATATTTAATGGCCCGATAAAATTTAGGCGATCGGGTTCCGGGGGGCCCGGGCCCACTCGGAAGGCGTGGGATATAGCACACGAAAATATGGGAATCGGGTGGAATTTTAGTTTTTTTGCCGTAAAACGCAAAAACATGAGGCACGATTATGGCGGGGCAGTGACTATGGTACCTTAGGTCATATTTAATGGCCCGATAAAATTTAGGCGATCGGGTTCCGGGGGGCCCGGGCCCACTCGGAAGGCGTGGGATATAGCACACGAAAATATGGGAATCGGGTGGAATTTTAGTTTTTTTGCCGTAAAACGCAAAAACATGAGGCACGATTATGGCGGGGCAGTGACTATGGTACCTTAGGTCATATTTAATGGCCCGATAAAATTTAGGCGATCGGGTTCCGGGGGGCCCGGGCCCACTCGGAAGGCGTGGGATATAGCACACGAAAATATGGGAATCGGGTGGAATTTTAGTTTTTTTGCCGTAAAACGCAAAAACATGAGGCACGATTATGGCGGGGCAGTGACTATGGTACCTTAGGTCATATTTAATGGCCCGATAAAATTTAGGCGATCGGGTTCCGGGGGGCCCGGGCCCACTCGGAAGGCGTGGGATATAGCACACGAAAATATGGGAATCGGGTGGAATTTTAGTTTTTTTGCCGTAAAACGCAAAAACATGAGGCACGATTATGGCGGGGCAGTGACTATGGTACCTTAGGTCATATTTAATGGCCCGATAAAATTTAGGCGATCGGGTTCCGGGGGGCCCGGGCCCACTCGGAAGGCGTGGGATATAGCACACGAAAATATGGGAATCGGGTGGAATTTTAGTTTTTTTGCCGTAAAACGCAAAAACATGAGGCACGATTATGGCGGGGCAGTGACTATGGTACCTTAGGTCATATTTAATGGCCCGATAAAATTTAGGCGATCGGGTTCCGGGGGGCCCGGGCCCACTCGGAAGGCGTGGGATATAGCACACGAAAATATGGGAATCGAGCGGAATTCTAGTTTTTTGGCCATAATGCTCAAAAAACGAGGAAAGGTCATGGTGGGGCGGTGACTATGGTTCCATAGGTTGTATATGATGGCCCAGAAAAATTTTAGGCGATCTGTGTCGGGGGGCCTTGCACACTGGGAAGGCATGGGTTATATCACATGAAAATATCGAAATCGGGCGGAATTCTAGTTTTTTTCCGTAAAATGCAAAAAAGCGAGAAAATGTCATGGCGAGGCGGTGACTATGGTTCCTTAGGTCGTATCTGATGGCCCAGAAAAATTTTAGGTGATCTGGGTCCGGGTGGCCCGGGCCCACTCGTAAGATGTGGGCTTTAACACACAAAAATATGGGAATCGGGCGGAATTCTAGTTTTTTGCCGTAAATCACAAAAAATGAGGAACGATCATGGCGAGGCGATAACTATGGTTCGTTAGGTCGTATTTAATTGCTCGGAATAGTTTTAGGCGATCGGGTCCGTAGTGCCCGGGCCCCCTCGGAAGACGTGGGCTATAACATACGAAAATATGGGAATCGCGCGGAATTCTTATTTTTTGTTCGTAAAACATAAAAATATAAGGAACGGTCATGGAGGGGGCGGTAACTATGGTTCCTTAGGTCGTATTTGATGGCCCGAAAAAAGTTTAGGCGATCCGGGTTTTGGGGGGCCTACTGGGAAGGCGTGGGCTATAGCACACGAAAATATGGGAATCGCGCGGAATTCTTATTTTTTGTTCATAAAACATAAAAATATAAGGAACGGTCATGGAGGGGGCGGTAACTATGGTTCCTTAGGTCGTATTTGATGGCCCGAAAAAAGTTTAGGCGATCCGGGTTTTGGGGGGCCTACTGGGAAGGCGTGGGCTATAGCACACGAAAATATGGGAATTGGGCGAAATTCTAGTTATTTTGCCTTAAAACGCAAATAAATGAGGAACGGTCATTGAGGGGCAGTGACTATGGTACCTTAGGTCGTATTTGATGGCCCTGAAACATTTTAGGTGATTGGGGTTCGGGGCCAGGGCCCACTCGGAAAGCGTGGCCTATAACATACGAAAATGTAAGGAACGGTCATGGCGGGGCGGTGACTATGGTTCCTTAGGTTGTATTAGATGGAACAGAAAATATTTAGGTGATTGGGGTCCGGGGGCCCTGGCCCACTCGGAAGGCATGGGTTATAGCACACGAAAATATGGGAATCGGGCGGAATTCTAGTATTTTCACCGTAAAACACAAAAAATATGGAAAGGTCATGGCGGGGCGGTGATTATGGTTCCTTAGGTCGTATTTGATGGCCCGAAAATATTTAAGGTGATCCGGCTCCGGGGGTCCCTTCACACGAAAATATGGGAATCAGGCGAAATTCTTGTTTTTTTTGCCGTAAAACACTAATAAATGAGGAAAGGTCATGGTGGGGTGGTGACTATGGTTCCTTAGGTCGTATTTGATGGCCTAGAAAAATTTTAGACGATCTGGATCCGGGGGCCTTGCATAGTGGGAAGGCATGGGATGTAGCACATGAAAATATGGGAATCAGGCGCAATTCTAGTTTTTATTTCGTAAAACGCAAATAAAAAAGGAACGGTCATGGAAAGGCAGTGAATATGGTAACGTAGGTCGTATTTGATGGCCCGAAAAATGTTTAGGCGATCCGGGTTTTGGGGGGCCTACTGGGAAGGCGTGGGCTATAACACACGAAAATATGGTAATCGGGCAGAATTATAGTTTTTTGGCCGTAAAACTCAAAAAAACGAGGAACGATCATGGCGGGGCGGTAACTATGGTTCCTTAGGTCCTATTTCATGGCCTGGAAAATTTTTAGGTGATCGGGGTCTGGGGGACCGGGCCCACTCGGAATGCGTGGGTTATAGCACACGAAAATATGGGAATCGAGCGCAATTCTAGTTTTTTTGCCGTAAAACGCAAATAAATGAGGAACAGTCATGGAGGGGCAGTGACTATGGTACCTTAGGTCGTAGTTGATGGCCCGAAAATATTTTAGGCGATCGGGGCCAGGGGGCCCGGGTCCACTCGGAAGGCGTGGGCTATAACACACAAAAATATGAGGAACGATCATGGCGGGTGGTGACTATGGTTCCTTATGTTGTATTTGATGGCCCAGAAAATTGTTAGGCGATTGGGGTCCGTGGTCTTGGCCCACTCGGAAGGCATGGGCTATAGCACACGAAAATATGGTAATCGGGTGGAATTCTAATTTTTTGGCCGTAAAATGCAAAAAATGAGGAAAGGTCATGGCGGGGCGGTGACTATTGTACCTTAGTTCGTATTTGATTCCCCCAAAAAATATTAGGCGATCCGGGTCCGGGGGGGTACTGCCCACTGGGAAGGCATGGGCTATAGCACACAAAAATATGGGAATCGAGCGAAATTAGAGTTTTTTTGCCGTAGAATGCAAAACAAATGAGGCATTGTCATGGCGGGGCGGTGACTATGGTACCTTTGGTCGTATTTGATGACTCGGAAAAATTTTAGGCGATCGGGGTCAGGGGACCCGGGCCTACTCGGAAGGCGTGGGATATAGCACACGCAAATATGGGAATGAGACAAGATTCTAGTTTTTTGCCCATAAAACGCAAACAATGAGTAACGGTCAAGGCGGGGCGGATACTATGGTTCCTTAGGTCGTATTGCATGTCTTGGAAACATTTTAGGCGATCAGGGTCTGGGGGGCCTGGGCCCACTTGGAAGGTGTGGGCTATAGCACACGAAAATATGGGAATCGGGCGGAATTCTAGTTTTTTGGTTGTAAGACGCAAACACATGAGGAACAGTCATGGCGGGGTGATGACTATGATTCCTTAGATCGTATTTGATGGCTTGAAAAAATTTTAGGTGATCCGGTTCCGGTGGGTTCGGGCCCACTCGCAAGGCGTGAGCTATAGCACAAGCAAATATCGGAATCAGGCGGAATTCTAGTTTTTTGGCCGTAAAATGCAAAAGAAACGAGGAACTTTCATGGCGGGGCGGTGACTATGGTTCCTTAGGTCGTATTTGATGGCTCGGAAAATTTGTAGGCGCTCGTGGGTCCGTGGGACCCGAGCCTACTCGGAAGGCATGGGCTATAGAACACGAAAATATGGGAATTTGTCGGAATACTAGTTTTTTGGCCGAAAACGCAAAACTAGGAGGAACGGTCATGGCAGGGCAGTGACTATGGTTCCTTAGGTTGTATTTGATGGCCCGCAAAAATATTTTTCGATTCGGGTCCGGGGCGCCCTGCCTTCTAGGAAGGCGTGGGCTATACCACACGAAAATGTGTTAATCCGGCGGAATTCTTGTTGTTTGGTCGTAAAACGCAAAAATATGAGGAACGGTCATGGCGGGACGGTGACTATGGTTTCTTAGGTCGTATATGATGGCCCGGAAACATTTTAGGCGATCCGGTTCCGGGGGCCCCTGGCCCACTCGGAAGGGGTGGGCTATAGCACACGAAAATATGGGAATCGGGCGGAATTCTAGTTTTTAGGACATAAAACGAACCAATCGAGGAAAGATCATGGCGGGGCAGTAACTATGGTTCCTTAGGTCGTATGGTTTTGGCCGGGAAAAATTTTAGGTGATTCGGGTCCGGGGGGCCGAGCACACCGGGTAGGCGTGGGCTATAGCACACAAAAATATGGGAATCGAGCGGAATTCTAGTTCTTTTACCGTAAAACACAAATAAATGAGGAACGGTCATGGAGGGGTGGTGACAATGGTTCCTTAGGTTGTATTCGATGGCCCAGAAAAATTTTAGGCGATCCGGGTCTGGGGGGCCGAGCACACTGGGTAGGCGTGGGCTATAGCACACGAAAATATGGGAATCGGGCGGAATTCTAGTTCTTTTACCGTAAAACACAAATAAATGAGGAACGGTCATGGAGGGGCAGTGACTATGGTTCCTTAGGTTGTATTTGATTTCCCAGAAAAATTTTAGGCGATCCGGGTCCGGGGGGCCTTGCACAGTGGGAATGTGTGGGCTATAGCACACGAAAATATGGGAATCGGACGGAATGATAGTTGTTTGGCCGTAAAACGCAAACAAACGAGGAACGGTGATGGCGAGGCGGTGACTATGGTTCCTTAGGTCGTATTTGATGGCCCGAAAAAAATTTAGGCGATTCGGGTCTGGGGCACCCAGGCCCATTCGGAAGACGAGGGCTATAGCACACAAAAATATGGGAATCGGGCAGAATTCTTGTTGTTTAGTCGTAAAACGCAAAATTATGAGGAACGGTCATGGCAGGGAGGTGACTATGGTTCCTTAGGACGTATATGATGGCCCGAAAATTTTTTAGGCAATTCTATTCCGGGGGCCCCAGGCCCATTCGGAAGGCGTGCAGCACACGAAAATATGGGAATAGGGTGGAATTCTAGTTTTTTGGCCATAAAACGAACAAATCGAGGAAAGATCATGGCGGGGTGGTGACTATGGTTCCTTAGGTCGTATGGTTTTGGCAGGGAAAAGTTTTAGGTGATTCGGGTCCGGGGGGCCGAGCACACTGGGTAGGCGTGGGCTATAGCACATAAAAATATGGCAGTCGGGTAGAATTCTAGTTGTTTTGTCGTAAAACGCAAATAAATGCGGAGCGGTCATAGCGGGGCAGTGACTATGGTTCCTTAGGTCATATTGGATGGCCAGGAAAATTTTTAGGCAATCCAGGTCCGGGGAGCCTTGCACAGTGGGAAGGCATAGGCTATAGCACACGAAAATATGGGAAGTTTAGTTGTTTTGCCGTAAAACGCAAATAAATGAGGAACGGTCATGGCAGGGTGGTGACTATGGTACCTTAGGTCATATTTGATGGCCTGAAAAATTTTAGGCGATCGGGGTCCGGATGGCCCGGTCCCACTCGGAAGACCTTGGATATAGCACACGAAAATATGGGAATCGGGTGGAATTCAAGTGTTTTGGCCGTAAAATGCAAAAAGCGAGGAACGATCATGGAAGGGCGATAACTATGGTTCTTTAGGTCGTATTTCATGGCCCGGAAAATTTTTAGGCTATTCGGGTTTGGGGGTCCCACTGGGAAGGCGTGAGCTGTAGCACACGAAAATATGGTAATCGGGCGAAATTCTAAATCTTTGGCCGTAAAACGCAAAAAACGAGGAACGATCATGGCGGGGAGGTAACTATGGTTCCTTAGGTCGTATTTCATGGCCCGAAAAATTTTAGGCGATCGAGGTCGGGGGCCCGGGCCCACTCAGAAGGTGTGGGCTATAGCACACGAAAATATGGGAATCGGACGGAATGATAGTTGTTTGGCCGTAAAACGCAAACAAACGAGGAACGGTGATGGCGAGGCGGTGACTATGGTTCCTTAGGTCGTATTTGATGGCCCGAAAAAAATTTAGGCGATTCGGGTCTGGGGCACCCAGGCCCATTCGGAAGACGAGGGCTATAGCACACAAAAATATGGGAATCGGGCAGAATTCTTGTTGTTTAGTCGTAAAACGCAAAATTATGAGGAACGGTCATGGCAGGGAGGTGACTATGGTTCCTTAGGACGTATATGATGGCCCGAAAATTTTTTAGGCAATTCTATTCCGGGGGCCCCAGGCCCATTCGGAAGGCGTGCAGCACACGAAAATATGGGAATAGGGTGGAATTCTAGTTTTTTGGCCATAAAACGAACAAATCGAGGAAAGATCATGGCGGGGTGGTGACTATGGTTCCTTAGGTCGTATGGTTTTGGCAGGGAAAAGTTTTAGGTGATTCGGGTCCGGGGGGCCGAGCACACTGGGTAGGCGTGGGCTATAGCACATAAAAATATGGCAGTCGGGTAGAATTCTAGTTGTTTTGTCGTAAAACGCAAATAAATGCGGAGCGGTCATAGCGGGGCAGTGACTATGGTTCCTTAGGTCATATTGGATGGCCAGGAAAATTTTTAGGCAATCCAGGTCCGGGGAGCCTTGCACAGTGGGAAGGCATAGGCTATAGCACACGAAAATATGGGAAGTTTAGTTGTTTTGCCGTAAAACGCAAATAAATGAGGAACGGTCATGGCAGGGTGGTGACTATGGTACCTTAGGTCATATTTGATGGCCTGAAAAATTTTAGGCGATCGGGGTCCGGATGGCCCGGTCCCACTCGGAAGACCTTGGATATAGCACACGAAAATATGGGAATCGGGTGGAATTCAAGTGTTTTGGCCGTAAAATGCAAAAAGCGAGGAACGATCATGGAAGGGCGATAACTATGGTTCTTTAGGTCGTATTTCATGGCCCGGAAAATTTTTAGGCTATTCGGGTTTGGGGGTCCCACTGGGAAGGCGTGAGCTGTAGCACACGAAAATATGGTAATCGGGCGAAATTCTAAATCTTTGGCCGTAAAACGCAAAAAACGAGGAACGATCATGGCGGGGAGGTAACTATGGTTCCTTAGGTCGTATTTCATGGCCCGAAAAATTTTAGGCGATCGAGGTCGGGGGCCCGGGCCCACTCAGAAGGTGTGGGCTATAGCACACGAAAATATGGGAATCAGGCGAAATTCTAGTTTTTTAGCCGTAAAATGCAATGGAAACGAGGAACTTTCGTGGCAGGGCGGTGACTATGGTTTCTTAGGTCGTATTTGATGGCCCGGAAAATTTTTAGGCGATCGAGGGTCCGGGGGACCCGGGCCCACTCGGAAGACATGGGCTATAGCACATGCAAATATGAAAATTTGCCGGAATTCTAGTTTTTTGGCCAAAAACACAAAACTTTGAGGAACGGTCATGGAGGGGCAGTGACTATGGTTCCTTAGGTTGTATTTGATGGCCCTCAAAAATATTTTTCGATTCAGGTCCGGAGGGCCCTGCCCACTGGGAATGCGTGGGCTATAGCACATGAAAATATGTGAATCGGGCAGAATTCTTGTTGCTTTGTCGTAAAACGCAAAACATGAGGAACGACCATGGCGGGGCGGTGACTATGGTTCCTTAGGTCGTATTTGATGGCCAAGAAAAACTTTAGGCGATCCGGGTCATGGGGGCCTTGCACATTGGGAAGGCCTACGCATAGCACACGAAAATATGGGAATTTTGGCAAAATTCTACTTTGTTTGCCGTAAAACGCAAATAAATGAGGAACGTTCATGGCAGGGCGGTGACTATGGTACCTTAGGTCGTATTTGATGGCCCGAAAAATTTTAGGCGATCGGGGTCCGAGGGGGCCGGTCCCACTTGGAAGGCGTTGGCTATAGCACATAAACAATATGGGAATCGGGTGGAATTCTAGTTTTTTGGCCGTAAAATGCAAAAAGCGAGGAACTGTCATAGCAAGGTGAAAACTATGGTTCCTTAGGCCGAGCACACTGGGTTGGTGTGGGCTATAGCACACAAACATATGGCAGTCGGGCAGAATTCTAGTTGTTTTGTCGTAAAACGCAAATAAATGAGGAACGATCATGGAGGGGCAGTGACTATGGTTCCTTAGGTCATATTTGATGGCCAGGAAAATTTTTAGGCGATCCGGGTCAAGGGAGCCTTGCACAGTGGGAAGGCATAGGCTATAGCACACGAAAATATGGGAATTTTGGCGGAATTCAAGTTGTTTTGCCGTAAAACGCAAATAAATGAGGGACGGTCATGGCAGGGTGGTGACTATGGTACCTTAGGTCATATTTTATGGCCCGACAAATTTTAGGCGATCGGGGTCGGGATGGCCCGGTCCCACTCGGAAAGCCTTGGATATAGCACACGCAAATATGGGAATCGGGTGGAATTCTAGATTTTTGGCCGTAAAATGCAAAAAGCGAGGAACGTTCATGGCAGGGCGATAACTATGGTTCTTTAGGTCGTATTTCATGGCCCGAAAATATTTTAGGCTATCCGGTTTTGGGGGTCCCACTGGGAAGGCGTGGGCTGTAGCACACAAAAATATCGTAATCGGGCGGAATTCTAAATTTTTGGCCGTAAAACGCAATAAATGAGGAACGATCATGGCGGGGAGGTAACTATGGTTCCTTAGGTCGTATTTCATGGCCCAGAAAATTTTAGGCGATCGAGGTCGGGGGGCCCGGGCCCACTCAGAAGGTGTGGGCTATAGCACACGAAAATATGGGAATCAGGCGGAATTCTAGTTTTTTAGCCGTAAAATGCAAATGAAACGAGGAACTTTCTTGGAAGGGCGGTGACTATGGTTCCTTAGGTCGTATGGGATGGCCCAAAAAAGTTTTAGGCGATCGGGGGTCCGGGGGACCCGAGCCCACTCGGAAGACATGGGCTATAGCACATGAAAATATGGGAATTTGCCGGAATTCTAGTTTTTTGGCCGAAAACGCAAAACTATGAGGAACGGTCATGGAGGGGCAGTGACTACGGTTCCTTAGCTTGTATTTGATGGCCCTTAAAAATATTTGTCGATTCGGGTCCGGAGGGCCCTGCCCACTGGGAACGCGTGGGCTATAGCACACGAAAATATGTGAATTGGGCGGAATTCTTGTTGCTTGGTCGTAAAACGCAAAAAATGAGGAACGACCATGGCGGGGAGGTGACTATGGTTCCTTAGGTCGTATTTGATGGCCAAGAAAAACTTTAGGTGATCCGGGTCCGGGGGGCCTTGCACATTGGGAAGGCGTTGGCATAGCACCCGAAAATATGGGAATTTTGGCGAAATTCTACTTTGTTTGCCGTAAAACGTAAATAAATGAGGAACGGTCATGGCAGGGCGGTGACTATGGTACCTTAGGTCGTATGTGATGGCCCGGAAAATTTTAGGCGATCGGGGTCCGGGGGGCCCGGTTCCACTTGGAAGACGTTGGCTATAGCACACAAAAATATGGGAATCGGGTGGAATTCTAGTTTTTTGGCCGTAAAATGCAAAAGGCGAGGAACTGTCATAGCAGGGCGAAAACTATGGTTCCTTAGGTCTTATTTCATGGCCCGGAAAAGTTTTAGGCTATCCGGGTTTGGGGGGCCCACTGGGATTCTACTATTTCGGCTGAAAACGCAACATTATGAGGAATAGTCAGGGTAGGGTGGTGACTATGGTTCCTTAGGTCATATTTGATGGCCCGAAAAAAGATTTTGCCGATTCGGTTCTGGGCCCCTTGCCCACTAGGAAGGCATCGGCTATAGCACACGAAAATATGGGAATCGGGCGAAATTCTTGTTGTTTGGCAGTAAACGCAAAAGACATGCGGAACGGTCATGGCGGGGTGGTGACTATGGTTCCTACGGTTGTATTTGATGGCCTCGAAAAAATTTAGGCGATCCGGTTCGGGGACCCCGGGCACACTCGGAAGGCGTGGGCCATAGCACAAGAAAATATGGGAATCGGGCGGAATTATAGGTTTTTGGCCGTAAAGCGCAAAATATCGAGAAACGGTCATAGTGGGGCTGTGACTATGGTTCCTTAGGTCATATTTGATGGCCCGTAAAAATTTTAGGTTATCGGGGTCCGGGGGCCCTGCCCACAGGGAATGTGTGGGCTATAGCACACGAAAATATGGGAATCGGACGGAATGCTAGTTGTTTGGCCGTAAAACGCAAACACACGAGGAACGGTGATGGCGAGGCAGTGACTATGGTTCCTTAGGTCGTATTTGATGGTCCGAAAAAATTTAGGCGATTCGGGTCCGGGGCGCCCAGGCCCATTTGGAAGACAAGGGCTACAACACACGAAAATATGGGAATGAGGCATATTTCTAGTTGTTTTGTCAGTAAAACGCAAGTAAACGAGGAACGGTCATGGAGGGGCAGTGACTATGGTACCATAGGTCGCATTAGATGGCCCTGTAAGATTTTAAGCGATCGGGGTTAGGGGGCCCGGGCCCACTCGGAAGGCGTAGGCTATAACACATGAAAATATGAGGAACAGTCATGGCAGGACGGTGACTATGGTTCCTTATGTCATATTATATGGCACAAAAACATTTTAGGCGATTGGGGTCCGGGGGTCGTGGCCCACTCGGAAGGCGTGGGCTATAGCACAAGAAAATATAGGAATAGGGCGCAATTCTTGTTTTTTGGCCGTAAAATGCAAAGAACGGGGAAAGGTCATGGCGGGGCGGTGACTATGGTTCCTTAGGTCGTATTTGATGGTGAGGTAAATTTTTAGGTGATCCGGGTCCGGGGACCCTGCACACTGGGAAGGCGGGGACTATAGCACATGAAAATATGGGAATCGGGCAGAATTCTAGTTTTTTTGCCATAAAAGGAAAATAAATGAGTAACGGTCATGGTGGGGCAGTGACTATGGATCCTTAGGTGGTAATTGATGGCCCGGAAAAAATTTAGACGATCGGGGCCCGAGGGGCCCGGGCCCACTCGGAAGGCGTGGGCTAGCACATGAAAATATGGGAATCGGACGGAATGCTAGTTGTTTGGCCGTAAAACGCAAACAAACGAGGAACGGTGATGGCGAGGCGGTGACTATGTTCCTTAGGTCGTATTTGATGGCCCGAAAAAATTTAGGCGATTCGGGTCCGGGGCGCCCAGGCCCATTTGGAAGACGAGGGCTATAGCACATGAAAATATGGGAATGAGGCATATTTCTAGTTGTTTTTTCAGTAAAACGCAAGTAAATGAGGAACGGTCATGAAGGGGCAGTGACTATGGTACCATAGGTCGCATTAGATGGCCCTGTAAGATTTTAAGCGATCGGGGTTAGGGGCCCGGGCCCACTCGGAAGGCGTGGGCTATAACACACAAAAATATGAGGAACAGTCATGGCGGGACGATGACTATGGTTCCTTAGATCATATTATATGGCACAAAAACATTTTAGGCGATTGGGGTCCGGGGGTCCTGGCCCACTCGGAAGGCGTGGGCTATAGCACAAGAAAATATAGGAATAGGGCGAAATTCTTGTTTTTTGGCCGTAAAATGCAAAGAACGGGGAAAGGTCATGGCGGGGCGGTGACTATGGTTCCTTAGGTCGTATTTGATGGTGAGGTAAAATTTTAGGTGATCCGGGTCCGGGGGCCCTGCACACTGGGAAGGCGGGGACTATAGCACACGAAAATATGGGAATCGGGCAGAATTCTAGTTTTTTTGCCATAAAAGGGATATAAATGAGTAACCATCATGGTGGGGCAGTGACTATGGATCCTTAGGTGGTAATTGATGGCCCGGAAAAAATTTAGACGATCGGGGCCCGAGGGGCCCGGGCCCACTCGGAAGGCGTGGGCTAGCACATGAAAATATGGGAATCGGGTGGAATTCTAATTGTTTTTACCGTAAAACACAAATAAATGAGGAACGGTCATGGCGGGGCGGTGACTATAGTACCTTAGGTCGTATTTGATAGCCCGAAAAAATTTTAGGCGATCAGGGTCAGGGGGGACTCCGGGCCCACTGGGAAGGCGTGGGCTATAGCACACGAAAATATGGAAATCGGGCGGAGTTCTAGTTTGTTTTTCCGTAAAATGTAAATAAATGAGGAACGGTAATAGCGAGGCGGTGACTATGGTACCTTAGGTTGTATTGGATGGCCCGAAAAAGTTTTAGGCTATCCGGGTTTGGGGGTCCCATTGGGAAGGCGTGGGCTGTAGCACACAAAAATATGGTAATCGAGCGGAATTCTAAATTTTTGGCCGTAAAATGCAAAAAACGAGGAACAATCATGGCGGGGAGGTAACTATGGTTCCTTAGGTCATATTTCATGGCCCAAAAAACTTTAGGCGATCAAGTCGGGGGGCCCGGGCCCACTCAGAAGGTGTGGGCTATAGCACACGAAAATATGGGAATAAGGCGGAATTCTAGTTTTTTAGCCGTAAAATGCAAAGGAAACGAGGAACTTTCGTGGCAGGGCGGTGACTATGGTTCCTTAGGTCGTATTTGATGGCCCGGAAAATTTTTAGGCGATCGGGGGTCCGGGGGACCCGAGCCCACTCGGAAGACATGGGCTATAGCACATGAAAATATGGTAATTTGCCGGAATTCTAGTGTTTTGGCCAAAAACGCAAAACTATGAGGAACGATCATGGAGGGGCAGTGACTAACGTTCCTTAGGTTGTATTTGTGTCACGACCCAACTGGAGGGT
>AWOL01S0027757.1:1522-19400 GCA_000715115.1 Nicotiana otophora | reverse complement strand
GAGAGAAATTCGTCCATATAAAGTGATGTTTTTCCACTGAAAGGAATTTGTTTTTGAATAAATGTACAGCAACTTGTTGAGAATATAATTTTTGGGAAAAATGATTTTGTGGAAAAGAAGTGTCGGATAGAGCAGAATAGATAAGAAATTGACTCTAAGAAATATTTGAAGCTATAAGCACAAATATAAGTCAAGTTATGATAATTGATTATATTGAATGACTAAATATAAATCAAACTTTCGTATTCATACAGAAATCACTGAGAAAGCAATCATTCAGTGTACACTACATAAAATGACCAAAGTCTGTTGATTAAACTCATGTATAATTCAACTCCTTTGACTACCAACTTCAGTATACCACACATGGTAATAAATTTCACAAGCCTCCTGACCAAAACACCAGAAATTTACAAACATCCTTAAATATCACACACAACATGAAAAGAGCCAATTTTACACAACCATGAAACGGCAATACTTAAAAAGCTATAGCTTTCTACAAGCAACAAAGATAATTTAAACCTTAGATGACATGAAATTCTCCGCTTTCATGTACCTGCTTCACTTGCTTTTCATATTCATCTTCTTCGTCGTCATCTTCTACATCTTCTTCGTTCAATTCTTCTTCCTCCTCTTCACCTATCCAGCCAAAACCTCCAGTTGAACGGGAAGCTGGAGCAGGGGTCTTTGCCTCTTCCACAATTTTCATGATCATCTCCGCGCTCTGAAGGGAAAAGGTTGGGTTTTCTCTTCTGTAATAAGCAAGCTGTGCTGCTTCTGTTAATTCCCTAGGCAAATTCTTCAAAAACCACGGGTGGGTTTTGATTTCTTTGATTGTAATTCTCTGCAAAAGAAATGTCCTTATTCAGACAAGCAACAATATATTCTAATTCATACTTGTTTTGGTTGTCTGCTTTCTTTTCTCCGATATTGTTAGATTATCTACACAATTCGATCAAACAAATGCAAAGGTGCAAACTTAAATGAGTAGCAGATGATATAAACAGAGAGATCATATAAAGGAGCTGAAAAATATAACCCGATGCCTCATCCGAAGACCCAGTAAATTTGGTGGGTAAACTGCAAGTGATAACTGCCCTTATAACACAAGCATCACAGAAGCACAAACATAATGATAAATCCATTTGGATCTATTCTCTGGATGATTCTGATGCTCTTACCCTTTGGAAGATATTTGACAAGGAATCATTACTACAATAGTATTCAATGACGGAAAAGAAAAAACTAAAAAAGCAATAGCCCAAGCTTCCAAAAGGGAGCAGAAAAAAGAAAACAACAGCATTAGGATTCATCCTTCTTAGATAAACTCACCATACTAGACTATAGCAGACAACTAACTACTGCAGCTGTTTAAAAGACCAAATGAAGAGTACTGCACTTCAATCCAAAATTAGTTGGGAGTTGACAGACCAAATATTCCTGCATTTTATCGGATTAAACATCACAAGCAACTGTGACGGTTTCCTGATAGTATAACTTGATATTAATTGAAGGCGCAGAGAACACTGTGCCTTAACGAGAACCATGGAAAATCCAATTTACAAATCCTCTAAAGTAGCACTATCAGAGTCACTACCAGGTTGGTGGGATTAGCAAGAATGACTATTAAGTTCCATTGCAGCAAAAAAGACAGCTTTAATAGATGTTTAGGTTATCCTCAAAGACTGATTGATATTTGGATAAGTTACTGCTTCAAAGGATATCATTTGATGCCATATTACAGTTGAAGGATTTGACTAGATTGTCACATTGATGACCTCACTGGAGGCCATCCGTCAAATGCACATGCTGGACATAAGATGAAGAGGATGCAAAAACGTGAATGCACAAACACCCATTGAAATGATGAATTAAATAAATTACACCTGCACCAGAGCTTTAGCCCTTAAGTCTACCCAAGCTCAGAAGCAATTCAAGCAAACTTTTATTAGGACAGATAACCGAGAGAGGGAGAGAGAGCATACTCTTGCTGGATTGGCAACAAATATGCGAGAGAGAAGGTGCCTACAGTCCTGTGATATGTGAACATAGTCGGGAATCTTATACTGCACCGACATTATTCGCTGTATAGAAAACATGAGCAGAAATTAAAAAGGTGAAAACCAATTATATCATTTACTAGACTAAAGCTCGAAAGGCCTTTAATTTATGAAAACTTATACAAGAACTCACTTGGATTGTTTTCCGGAAGTTCTTCGGATCCTCCTGGTCTTCAAAAGGGTACGCACCAACCAACATTACATAAAGTGTCACTCCACATGACCAAACATCAGCCAGCTGAAACAATCACAACCCCAAGTTAACAGTTAAATCGCTCTTTAGGGAAAGACGGGAGCACACAAAGCGGAGGAATTAATTGTGGAATCATCACCAGAAAAATTAACAGGTCTTATTGCCGCCACTTACAATGCTTTCCAGATTACTTATAATTTAAAAAAGACCAGAAGCAACATGTTGCTCCTTTTGTCACAAAGATAGCTATGGTTTCATGAATGCCAGAGAATCAATAGAGTGTTGCCACTCTAACAAATGTAGAAGTTAATACAAGCAATTACAGATGTACCTTGCCGTCATATTCTCTTCTAGATAGAACTTCAGGAGCAATATAAGCGGGAGTTCCAACAGTTGATTTTGGCCTCGAATGCAGCAGAGACGACTGTGATTGGAAGAAGAAAAATTTGTGCATATTAGCCTTTTCTTCTTCTTCTTTGCCCCCTGTATTTTTTTGGGCTAGAGGGGGGATGGGTGGGTAGGGAGGGGGAGCATATAAATTTTCTTAAATCATCCGAACATCATCAGACCTTTGAGTATCCAAAATCACAAATCTTCAAGCGTGGTGCTGGACTGCCATCCAGTAGAGTATTCTCCAGTTTTAAATCTCGATGGCATATTTGCTGCAGAACAAAGACAAGTTTCAAGGAAACAAATCCTTTAGTTGAAAAAGGCAGATTTGCAACAAACAAAGAAAAAGCACATGGATAAAGGGCACATTCACAAGATGCATCAAAACTTACAGTCATGTGCATTTATTACAAGTCAAAAACTTTTTCGACTAAAAAGTTGCTCACCATGTTGTGACAGTAGCAGACTCCTGAAATAAGCTGCTGGAAGAAATATCTAGCCTGAAAATGTCAGCAGAAGAAACCAATGAACAAAAGCATTTCAAGGCAGCATAGAAAGGCCTTTAAATTCGCAGGTTTGAACCAAAGGCCTCCTTTACAATGTTTTTTATCCTTCATATGTTTGGTCTACGGGAGAATTGGCTATAGGCAGTTAAAAAAAATATAATTATACCTCATCTTCACTGAACCTTCCGGCATTGCAAATGCGCTCAAACAGCTCTCCACCAGCTGCATATTCCATTACAATAGCAAGATGAGTGGGGGTTAATACCACCTGCAACTCAGAAACAATAACGCAATAGTTAAATTAGCTATGTCCTTAACAGTTTCCTGCCATTTTCAAAGCTAATCACCATTAAAGCAACTAGTGTGATGGGAAATAAAGATATATACTTGCCTCCTTGAACCGAATTATGTTTGGATGTCGAAGCGATTTATGATTTATGATCTCCCTTGCTACATTCTCATCAATCTACAGTCAGAAAAACCACCTCAAATCTATTAAATTATAGAGGATCATAATATAAAACATATTCATGCGCTGCAGCAATACAAGATCACAACAAACTGGAGAGAGTAATGGGCCTGCTTAATCACAATTGTATAAATGATTTTTAGGAATATCCATAAATCATACTTCCTCTTGCCAAATTTATAGGACACTCTTTCATTTCAGATGTCCTATAACATTTGACAACATATCATTTCTATACCATTCAAATATCTTTCAAGAATTCAGATTAATCATACCATTCAAATTTTAAAGATATAATGCCTTCTCTATCAAACTACCTTCTCAACCATTATCTTAATATTTTCTTCCAATATAACTAATCTCAATATAAGTCAAAATTAACATCTAAAACTCCGTGTACAATCAACAGGAAGTACAGTACTAATTAGAAATGAGAACTCAACAGAAGTTTGGTTTAAATAGAAGATTTGATGATAGAAGAAATAATAGATTATGCAAACCTTGTGTCCCCTCTCAATATATTTCATAGCCACCAGCTCTTTTGTCTGCTTGTGCCTCATGAGCCTTGCCACTCCAAAATTCCCAGACCCTATTTCTTTCACCAGCTCGTAATTCTCCATCTTTTAATCCTTTAAAAAAATACTTCTCGATATAAATAAAAGCCGGAAACCAAAACCACAGAACTCCCAAATTGAGCTTCAATTTATGCGTTTCAGTTCAATTATAAATTGGGAAAGTGGGTCTTAAATTTGACGGTCAAAGGAACAATATTAAGAAGATTCTCACAAAATCCCAATTCACAATAACCTTCAATTAAACACCTTCAAGCTCAATTACAAAATCAGAAAAGGGTATTTGGCAAATTTGTGTATTTCATGAAATTAGGGTTTTTGAATAAAAATGTTGAAAAGGGAGGATTTATTTTTTGAAAGGCTTAAGAGCAATTGAGGTGGAATTGTTGTTGAAAATGGGGAGCTGGCTATTGTAATTAGTGAAATTTAAAAGAAAAGGAAGGACTAAGAAGACACAAACGAGGGGTGGAGGGTGAGTGTACGGGATATATATATAAATTGAGTTTTTGGCCAATATTGTCCTTATCTTTGAGTGTAGGTCTATTTTAGTCCTTCAAATATAACCATAAACATATTTAGTCCCTTAAGTATGCTAAAGTGGAACACCTTTAGTCTCACTGACAAAATGTGTTCAAAAACTAACGGTGTTACCCAACTCTAATTCATGAAAAAAATCTTCTACCCTGAATCAAAACGTTTCCTCTCCTTTTATTGGATAACGCAAATTATCACTTCAATTCCTCATTTTTAGATAAGGTCTTCTAAAATTTTGACCTTGAAAATATCCCCTTATGTGCCCATTTTCAATGAGAAAATGATATTGTATAGTCGCTGTAAAAATAATAGCCGAAAAATGTATAAAATTAGTATATTTTTTGTATATATATTTAGACTAAGTATAAGTACCATTGGACTCTCTCTCCTCTCTCTCCCGAGTCAGGATACCCTCCAATCTCCTAGCAATCCCCACTACCTGCTGGTATGTGATGTCCATCTCCAACTCTCGGGCCATGCTAAATCTGATACTGGGGTTGAGCTCCTCGATAAAACGATGGACCCGCTATCTAACAGTAGCAACCTATGTTGGTGCATGCCTATCCAAATCACTGAACTGGACCGCATACTCCGACACGGTCATAGAACCCTGACACAACTGCTCACACTCTGCGCGCCATACATCTCTGAGACTCTGGAGAACATACTCCATCAAGAACATATCTAAGAACTAAGTCCAAGTGAGTGAAGCTGCCTCAGGCGGACTACCCAACTCATATGCTCGCCACCACTGATAGGTCACTCTTCTAAGCTGGAACGTAGTAAAAGCAACCCCACTAGACTCCGCAATACCCATAGTATGGAGGATACAGTGGCACTCCTTAAGAAACTCCTGGGCATCCTCTGATACCATGCCACTAAAAGTAGGAGGATGGTAGTTCTTGTACCTCTCGAGCCTAAGCTGCTCTTCCTCAGAAACTGCTACCCTAACCTCGGGCTGATCTGGAGCGACCGGCTACACTATTATGACCTTTGGGACCTGGTCAACCTGGACCCGCTTCTCTGGGATACGGGTGGCGGGAGTCTGTGCTCCTCTCCCGACCTGGGATATGACAGGAGCAAGTGGTATCAACCCTGCCTGAGCAAAAATGCCGAACATGCTCAGAAACTGGGCGAGAGTCTCATGGAGGGCTGGTGTAGTAACAAGCGTCTCAGGTGCCTGCCCTCCAACTAGAGCTACTTGTGGCTCTTCTGTAGCAGCTCGTGCGAGTGCTTTGGATGTACCACGTGGACGTTCTTGGCCTCTACCCCGACCTCGGCCTCTCGCGGCTCTAGTAGGAGGCACGAGTGTCTGGTCATCTGATATAGTTGTATGTGTCCTCACCATCAGTGAGAGAATAGAAGATAGGTGTTTAGAATCCTAAAGTCAACAATTTCGCATGACTAGGAATCAAAAAATTGAAGATTTTCCTAACAGTTTCGTAGCCTCCCGAAGATAAATACAATCGTCTCCGTACCGATCCGTGAGACTCTACTAAACCCGTTTGTGACTCATAATACCTATGAACCTAGAGCTCTGATACCAAATTGTCACGACCCCGATTTGTCTCCATAGGATATCGTGATGGTACCTAGTCTCTAAGACGAGGTAAGCCTAACAAGCATGCTGAATAATTTAAATAATAATCTAAAAACTCAAAACATCATCAACTGTATAAAGTTAAAAAAAACTGCAACTAAAAGTATATACAACTCCCCAAACCCGGTGAGGTATAAGTCACAAGCTCTAGATACAATGTTGATTAATCCTAAACATCATTCTCTATTAAGAAACATAAAGAAACAAGGAAAGGACGGGATAAAAGGGAACTTCGAGGCCTGCGGACGCGAGCATGTGTACCTTGAAGTCTCTGATAAGCAGTCACTCCACACACTAACACCGAGGCTGATAAGATGTACTTGGATCTGCACACAATATGTGCAGTGGAGTAGTATGAGTACACCATAACGGTACCCAGTAAGTGGCAAGCTTAACCTTGGTAGAGTAGTGACGAGGTCAGGTCAGAGCCCTACTGGAAATAACAAGAAACAAGGCAGAAGATACGATGGTATAATAAAATGACAGAGAAGTGAAACAATAAGAATTTACAGAAGGTAACAACACGAAATCAAAGAAAGCAAATACAACACGGAAGGAAACAAGAATCTCACAAGTTAAGGAAAACAACAACAACCAATACAACAAATACAGGAAATCAATAGAGTCACTCCCGATGTACTGTCTCGTAGTCCCAAAAGTAAATTATCTCACAGTCTTTCCTTATATCACCGCGGGAGCCTTTATATTTTATTTTTGAAAATTATTTTTTCGAAATAGCATCCTGCATTTTAGCCCACCGTATCACACTGCATGACCTCATACCACAACATGCGTATCAATAATCACAATGGCACAGCAGAAAACTCGTGCAAATAATAACAACCGCACAATAGAAACCTAGTACAACAATAACAACTGTCACCTCAACTATAATCACGGAAACCAAAACATAACAACTGAAACAATGATATTTCAAGGATAGATATTTCAAGTAAGGAATCCCACAGTTAAATAATGAATATGGAATCAAGAAAGCAGGTAATTCAACTAAGCAAGTAGTACAAGTTGCAAATAAGAGATAAAACAAGTAAACATGTGAAATTAGGCTAAACACGATGACTATACATGCTAAAGTAACTCAATTAAGGCATAAAAAGGAAACTACTTAGCTAGAACTAGGTTCATATCTCGGAACTCGACTAAAATTATAAAATCTAAACTCACATTCGATATCGAGTCCAACCATACAAGAATTATCCAAATCCGACCTCATTTAGTCTTTCAAGATCCAAAAACTTGGTCTAAGAACTTCTACACTTTTTTCCAATTTTAAACTTCAAAACCATAATTAAAAGGTGTAATTAACAATAGATTCATGAGAATTAATCAAAACCGAGTCAAGAATCCTTACCCAAATGTTTCCTCTAAAATTCCTCAAAATCTCGCCTCAATCCGAGATCTCAAAGTCCCAAAATGAAAATGAAATCAAACTCTCGATTTTCCCCATTATTTGCCTATTTATGTCGCACCTGCTACCTCACTGCCGCACTTATGGAAAAATCATCGCAGGTGCGGACTTCACTTATGTAGCGACCCAGCCGGTCGTTTCGAGAGTTATATCTCCGTTTCCCCCATTTCTGCTTCTTTTTGTATTCTTCAGCTATATTATGATATGTCGGGTTAGTTGGTTCGGGTCCAGAGTGGTTTCGGAGTGAATTGAGACACTTAGTCTCTTTATTAGTAGCTTAAGTTGGAAAAGTCAATCGGATGTTGACTTATGTGTAAACGATCTCGGATTTGAATTTTGATGGTTCCGTTAGCTTCGTGTCATGACCCAAAAACCTAACCTGTCGTGATGGCGCCTATCGTGGAACTAGGCAAGCCGACTCACTCCAAAACAATCGATATTTTTCATTTCAAAGATAATTTTAAGGCTATTTAGCATAAAGACATTTGCAAAGGAGTTCAAATTAAACAAAAGTGCGAAAAAGAAAAGCCCGGCATTGGGGTATCACTAGTCATGAGCATCTACTACAATCTGTCTAACAATATCAAGGCTAACTCGGCCTGGAAAATAGCTAAATACAACTAAAGGAAGATAAGAGGGAGAAGAGCAGGGGCTGCGATCATCAAGCAGCTACCTTGCTATCCCGAGAAAATCTGCAACCAGAATAATCAACAACCGCTACCGTGTCCAGCTACACCTGGATCTGCACACAAGGTGCAGGGAGTAACGTGAGTATGCCAACTCAGTAAGTAACAATAATAAATTAAGACTGAGCAGTAGTGACGAGCAATAAAGCATATAACGTTCATATCATGAAATCTCAGTAAAATACCACATGCTTTTTAAAATCAGGATTTGAATCAAAACATCTCGTTTAAACCCAGTTCCAGTAAAAATCATTTAAGGATATTTTTCAACAGTTTTCAAACAGAGGAAAAATGCAAAGGTGAGCATAAATTATGAAATCATAAACAGCCCCTCGGGCAAAACATCACTCATATACAGTCCCTCGGGCAAACCTCACAGTCACTCGTGCCACTCGGGCATACCTCACAATCACTCTTGCCACTCAAGCATTCCTTACAATCACTCATGCCTCTCAGTCACTCATCACTCGGCACTCGCACTCAGTAGGTACCTGTGCTCACTAGGGGTGTGTACAGACTTCGGAGGGGCTCCTTCAGCCCAAGCGCTATATCAAGCCAAATCATGGCATAAATTACTCAAGCCCTCGGCCTATATCAAACATGTTGTGGCGTGCAGCCCGATCCCATAAATATCCTCACAAATCAGGCCCTCGGCGTCACTCAGTCATAAACCTCTCAAGCAACTCAGGCATTTCAGTAAAAACAGGGTGCTCTGCCCAAAACAACATTTATATGCATCAAAATCAAGCAATAAAAGCTGAGTTATGCAGTAAACAGGTATAACCATGTCTGAGTATAGATTTTCAATCGAAAATAATAAGAGGATAATAAGAAAACCGCATTAAGGGTCCAAACAACACTTGCATAAGGCCCAAACATGACATTCAACCCAATTTACAGAAACTCTTTCTCAAACGTATAAATATCATATAGTTTCAACAAAAAATATGCAACTTTACAGTTGCTATGGGACGGACCAAGTCACAATCCCCAATAGTGCACGCCCGCACGCCCGTCACCTAGCATGTACGTCACTTAAAATAGTAGAATGATACAAAATCCGGGGTTTCATACCCTCAGGACTAGATTTACAATCGTTACTTGCCTCAAACCGGTCAAATCTCTACTCCGCAATACTCTTGCCTCTCGACTCGGCCTCCAAATGCTCCGAATCTATTCACAATCAGTACAATACTATCAATATACGCCGATGGAATGGATTCCATAAGCAAAACTATCAAATTAGCCAAAAACCCGAAATTGGCTCAAACACGGCCCCCGGGCTCACGTCTCTAAATCCGACAAAATTTACAAAACTAGAAAGCCCATTCACTCACGAGTCCTTACATACGAAATTTATCCAAATCCGACCTTATTTGGTCCCTCAACTTCTTAAATTAAACTCTTAAAAATCCTAAGCCCTAACCCCTCATTTTCACTAATTATATGATTAAACAACGAGAATTCACCATATATACGAGTATTAAGGCTCAAGCAACTTACCTCACTGATAGCCCTTGAATCACCTTTCAAAGATCACTCCAAATGCTCCAAAAACCGACTTGAAAATGGTGGAAATGAACCAAATTCGTGAATGGTTCTATTTATGGTTTCTGCCCAGGCTTTTTCGCACCTACGGACCATTTCTCGCTTCTGTGAAACCGCACATGTGGAAAAATCCATCACAGGTGCGGAACTAACTTATGAGCCCAGGTTTCGCATCTGCAGCTAACCTGCCGCACCTGGGCGTGACACGCCGCATCTGCGAAGCCATCCTTTTTCCTTCCTTCTGCATCTGCGCCCCAGGTTTCGCACATGCGGGATCGCAGATGCGATAGCCTTCTCGCACTTGAGCATCTTGCCTAGCCTAGCACTGCCCGCACCTGCGAACCCCCATGCGCACCAGCGACCCCGCACCTGCGACTCCCCTTCCGCAGGTACGGAAATAACAGTAGCAGCAACTTCAACTGTATTTTCAACTTTGACAAATTCGTTAACCACCCGGAATCATCTCGAGGCCCTCGGAACCTCAACCAAAAATACCAACAAGTCATATATCAATATACAAACTTAGTCGAACCTTCGAATCACTCAAAACAACATCGAAACACTAAATTACTCTCGGATTCATGCCTAAGAAATTCTAAACTTTCAAATTCCACAACCGATGCCGAAACCAACCAAACCACGTCCGAATGACCTCAAATTTTGCACACATGTCACAAATAATACTACGAACCTACTCCAACTTCCGAAATTCCATTCTGATCCCGATATCATTTTTTCTACTGCCGACCAAAAATCGCCAAATTTCCAATTTCGCCAATTCAAGCCTAATTCTACTACGGACCTCCAAATCACATTTCGGACGCGCTCCTAAGTCCAAAATACCTAACAAAGCTAATGGAACCACCAGAACTCAAATTCGAGGTCGTTTACACATAGGTCAATATTCAGTTGACTTTTTCCAACATAAGTTTCTACTTTAGAGACTAAGTGTCTCATTCCACTCCGAAACCACTTTGAACATGAACCAACCAACCTGATACAACACAATACATCTAAATAACACATGAAGAAGCACAAATGAGGGAAATGGGTCTATAACTATCGAAATGACCGGCCAAGTCATTACACTTTGTTAGGTGATTTTGGACTTAGGAGTACATCCGGAATGTGAATTGGAGGTCCGTAGTGGAATTAGGCTTGAATTGACAAAAGTTGGAAATTTGGTAATTTCGTTTGGCAGTGGAAAATTTGATATCGGGGTCGAAATGGATTTCTGGAAGTTGAAGTAGGTTCGTGGTGTCATTTGTGACATGTGTGTAAAATTTAAGGTCATTCGAACGTGGTTTGGTAGATTTCAGTGTCGTGTGCGGAATTTGAAAGTTTAAAAGTTCTTAGGCTTGAATCCGAGGGTAATTTGGTGTTTTGATGTTATTTTGAGTGATTCGAAGGCTCGACTAAGTTCGTATATGGATATATGACTTGTTGGTATGTTTGGTTGAGGTCCCTAGGGGCTCGGGGTGATTCCGGATGGTTAGCGGATTGTTTGAAGTTGGAAAAATGCAGCCGAAGCTGCTGCTATTTGTATTTCCGCACTTGCGGAATGGGAACCGCAGGTGCGAGCCCGCAGAAATGGGTATTTGGGCGCGGGAGCGAAAGAGAGAAGGTTGGGCAGAGTGCGCAGGTACGAAGGGATTGCCGCACCTGCGAAGGCCGCAGAAGTGTGGAATCGAGTGCATGTACGTGTTGTGTCCGCAGGTGCGGTTCCTTGGTCGCAGGTGCGGAGATGGGAACTTAAGTGATTTTCCGCAGATGCAGAGATTTGTACGCAAAAGCGGCTCTGCAGGTGCACATTTTGAGCCGCAGGTGCGAAAAGCCTGGGCAGAATATAGATAGAAGACTTCGCGAATTTTTGTTCATTTCCACCATATTCAAGTCGGACCTTGGAGCTTTTGGAGAGATTTTTGAAGGGGATTCAAGGGTATTCACTGAGGTAAGTTGCTTGAGCTCTATTATCATTAGCTATGGTATTTTCCCGTTAATTTCTCACTTAATTAGTAGGATTTTTAGAGTGAAATAAGGGGTTAGGGCATGGGATTTTGGAGAGAGTAATTTAAGGATTTGAAGGACCAAATGATGTCGGATTTTGATAAATTTAGTATGGATAGACTCGTGAGTGAATATGCTTCCAGGTTTTGTGACTTTTGTCGGATTTCGAGACATGGGTTCAGGGGTCGGGTTTGAGTGAAATTCGGGATTTGGCCTATAATTTGGTATTTTCCTTGTAGGATTCATTCCTTTAGCTCATATTGATCGTATTTTATTGCTTGTGGCTAGATTTGGGTCATTTGGAGACCGGTTCAAGAGGAAAGAGCATTCTGGAGTAGGGGTTCTACGTTGTTGAGGTAAGTAACAGTTATAAATATGGTCCTAAGGGTATGAAACCTCTGATTTTGTGTCATGTGATTATTTTGGAGGTGACACATATGCTAGGTGACAGGGGTGTGGGCGTGCACCGAGGGAATTGTGACTTGATCCGTCCGGTAAAACTGTAAAGTCGAATAACTTGTTGTTAGCTATATGCTTTCTATGTGTTGAAGAAATTTGACTATAAATCATATTAGAAATCATGCTTAGGCAATGCGATAGTACTGTTGGGACCCGCAGAGGTCACGTACTTATTGAATTATTTGCTAATTGTTGTCTTGTACTTAGTCATGATTTTTCTTGCGTATCATACCTCTGTCTTTCTTGATTTTTTTGATACACTATGTTATCTTTGTTTGGGTTGATCTTTGTGATTTTTGAGAGCCGAGAGACTAGAGAGGTGGATGATTGAGTAAGACCGAGGGACTGTCGGTGAGGTATAGATATTACAGCACGTGAGTTGTCCGTGCATGATATTATAACACGTGAGTTATCCGTGCGGATTATAGTGCTTGGGCTGTAGGAGCCCCTCCGGAGTCTGTACACCCCAAGTAAGCGCGGGTACCCATTGAGTGTGAGTGCTGAGGGCTGAGAGCCGAGTGGTTGAGTTGTTGTGATGAGTGGAGTGACTGTTGCCCTAAGAGGCTGTACTTGCTTTTCATTTGTTGTTGCATTTAGTTGCTATTTGTCATTGTTGTGAAATTGTCTGAAAGATTTTATATCCTGATTACGTGAACTTTAAATGTATAAATTGATTTGAATTAAACTGCTGGATTTGAAAGCATGCCTACACTCTGTTGGAATTACAAAAAATGAACTATAACTGTGTAGCTCGTCATTATCTTCAATTCCTTATTTATTATTGTTACTTGCTGAGTTGGTTGTACTTATACTATACCCTGCACTTTGTGTGCAAATCCAGGTGTTCCCGGACATAGAGGGTATTGGTTCTCTCGCACAGTTAATTTTCCAGAGATTCAGAGGTAGCTGCCATGTTTCGCAGACCTTGTCTCTCTTTCACTATATTCTTGTTTAATGTATTTGGTCTTAGACTATTATAGACCGTATTTTTCAAACTTGTATTCATACTAGATGCTCATGTACTCAGTGACACCAGGTTTTGGGAGTGTTTGTATCGGTATTTGCGAGATTTGTGGATTGTATTTAAATATTAAATTTTCAAACTTAAAAGATATGGGAGTTTATTGAGATTGTCGGCTTGCCTTGTATTGAAATATACGCCATCACGACGGGTGAGATTTTTGGGTCATGACAACTTAAGTCCACAAAGTCCTCTTATGCGAGTAACGGGCCGCACCTGGGTGTGTGCTCCTACGACAAAATGTGTCGCACCTGCGACCCTAGTCACTCCTGCGCATCTCCTCACTGCAGAAGCGAAGCCACTTCTGTGGAGCCTTTTCCGCACCTATGAGCCCTAGTCTGGGCTGCCTTCTCCACTCCCTTGTTCCCTCACTCGCACATGCGAGTCCGCAGGTCGTATCCTCCGTAGGTGTGATGACACCAGAAGCTCAAAATTTTAGAAAATGCACACGTCCAAATTTTTGTTCCGATATCGATACAAATCACACCCGGGGTCCCCGGGACCTCGACCAAAAATACAAACAAGTCCTAAAACATCATACAAATTTAGTCGAGCCTTCAAATCACATCAAACAACGCTAAAACCATGAATTGCGCATCGATTCAAGCCTAATGAACTTTTGAACTTCTATTTTCCACATCTGATGTCGTAACCTATCAAATCAAGTCCGATTGACCTCAAATTTTGCACACAAGTCCTAAATGACATTATTGACCTATTCTACTCCCGGTCAAACTATCCAAAATTTCACCAATTTTCAACTTTCGCCAATTAACGCCGAAATGACCTACGGACCTCCAAATCAATATCCGGACATGCTCCTAAGACCAAAATCATCCTACGGAGCTACTGGAACCGTCAAAACTCCATTCTAGAGTCATCTTCACACAGGTCAACCTATGGTCAACTTCTACAACTTAAACTTCCGATTTAGAGACTATGTATCCCATTTCATTCCGAAAACAAATACCAAATCTCTCGGAAAGTCACGTAACCACAATATAACATAGAAAAGGAAATAATTAGGGGGTCAGGGCTAATATATTCAAAACGACTGGTCGGGTCTTTACACATATACAATTCTTGGAGAATTTCTTGCTCCTGAAATATCACGCCCTAAGTGTAATTTGTGCACATATGTATCTTGTTATAACTATAAGTATGATAATATGATAGCAAGAGTTTTTACCCCTATATGAATATATTGAAATGACGATTCCAACAAGATCATATTAAGACAATACATCTATCAGGGATGATGATTTCAAGGTAAAACAAATTTGTTCAAGTTAATATGACTGATTTATTTATCAAATCTCTACCAATGATCTTTTGAAGATGGTGTACTAGATTGGAATGCAAAGGCTCAAAGATATCAATTGATTGTCTCATCAGGGGGAGTTAATATGCGTTGTACTATTTTTTTCTTACAAGATTTTGTCCCATTGAGTTTTTCTTGCACGATTTTTTCCCACTGGGTTTTATTTTAGTTAGGATTTTAACGAGGCACATTATCTGTTGAATAGACATTCAAGGGGGGAGTGTTATAGATAGTATTTTATTTATGGTGAATGTCTATTTTTTAGAGAGATTTTAGGGCTTGCTACTTTGTGGCTAAGTCATTTTCCCCTATAAATAGAGGAATTCTACTCCATTGTAATTCATGCCAAATTAATAAGAATCCTCTCTCTCTACTTTTCTTTGCAATACTTTTTTCTTCTTTTCTTGTTTTATAACAATACTGCTTTATTTAGCTTGTGTAATGACAGTAAGGAAAATAATATTGTTTGTAAGTAAATATTAAGCCTCTAAAGTCCAATATATCTATGAGATTAGTGTCACAGACAAGGGCGAATCTAGGTTAAAGGATGTGGGTTCACGTGAATCTATGCTCCTCTCCGTATATCGTGTATAATAATATTATATCTCTTAAAAATACTTCAATATATATGTGTACACCAAGCTCAAAGACTCCTATAATGTTATTATTATTGGTGTACCTCATAGGTGCCTCGGTTAGGAGGTGTGTCCGGTTGACCATAGCGGGTCTGAAGAATGGTAGGGTAGGCCTAAGAAGTACTGGGGTGATGTGATTAGGCAGGACATGTCACTGCTTCAGCTTACCGAGGGCATGGCCCTTGATATGAAGGTGTGGATGACGAATATTAGGGTGGAAGGTTGACCGATAGTCGTGAGTCTCTCCTAGGCTTGCTTGTATTACTAGTTCTATTATTGTATTATCTTATTCGTACATGTTGTGTTATTCGCTTTCATGACCCTGCTATCTTGTTATTGCAATTGTTTGTTGCTTTAGTTTCACTGTTTCTTGAGCCGATGATCTACCCGAAACAGTCTCTCTATCTTCGTAAGGTATGGATAAGGTTTGCGTACACGCTACCCTCCCAGACCCCACTTGTGGGATTGCACTGGGTTTGTTATTGTTGTTGTACCTCTATAAATAAAATTGACAGGTCATATCCCACTTCGGTTGACCTTATAGTTTTTTGCACGGAGCATAAATGTATATGTGAAAGTCACTAAAATTGCAAAAAAAAAAAATAGTATATAATTTTAAATCTATAATTTTAAAAATATAATGGGTAAGAGCCTAAAGTTAAACTCGTCAAAAATAAATTCTAGATCCACTTCTCATAATTGTGCACCCATCCTCCTGAAATTATTGATCAGTTTTTGGTCACATGAATACAAATAATGATAAGATTGGTGTGCGCGTCAAACAAGATTAGATTATAACATAAATAATGACATCTGTCAAAGAAGCTAGTAGTGAGGGTAAAATGAGACAATGTCATTTGAGAAGGGTTGGCCACGTGCTATGTAAGCATCCAGATGCAGCGGTTCTTTGATGTGAAAATATAATGATTGGATGTATTAAAAGAGGAAAAGATATACCTAAAATCACATAAAAAAAAAAAATTCATAAAAAAATTAGATTATCTTAAAATTCAGACAAATTTAACAAAAGATAGAAAATATTGAAAGTTGAAATCCATATATTATACCAACTAGAAGACTAATGCTTAAGGGGGCGAAACTATATAGTGTCAAGGGGTTTTTATTGAATTTCTTATGCCGAAAAATTATACAATATAAATAGAGTAAAATAATTTTTTTTAGTTATAATATAAACTATTGAAACTAGCTCTTAATATAAAGGAAGATTTTAGTGTAGGGGCAAATTAAGGGGTTCAAAAATTACAATATGTTACACGTGTACATGTTCAAATCACAAGCGTAACATGTTGGTACCTTTGTTTTGGTCGAATCCCTTTGCATAGGCTCCGTCACTGAGTGCTTACTAGATGACTCTTAGTTAAATTAGAGATATAATTATTAGAGTATATAAGAGAACTATTGGTGTCAGATAATTAAGTACAAATTGAAATATGAGTTTAAATTCCGTGTATAAATTTTTTATATTGTCTACTTAATCAGGGGCGGAGGTAAAAGTCGAACAATTACGGGTTCGACTGAACCCAGTAGCTTTTGTTCAAACAATGCATTTGTTATCTAGAATTTATTAAATATATATAAATATTAAATTTAGAACCCAACCACTAACATTTAGAATTATTATTCTAAAATCTAGAACCTATAAAGTTGAAAATAAATCTTGGCTACGCCTGTGCTAAAACTTCACTTAAAACAATAGGTAAATCTTTACAGTAACCTAATATGATAACGTGAATACTGCTTTTCTGAGTAAACATTATTCCTTTATATTATTGGATGGTCCAAAATTGAACAAGTATAGGAACACGAGTTCCATGCAAAAAATGAAAACTAAAAATAAAATATATAAGAAAAGAAAAAGTAAGCTCCTGCTGTGGCTGCAGGCTGCACACAATTGTTGATCAGCTTGATTTTGTCTTATAGCCGACGCCTCTTGATGCTGATGTAGCTATTTATCTCGCAAATAACTATTTGCCTCCCCAAAATGTCATCGTTAAAAGCAGCGGAGCTAGCATGTGAATTGTAATATATGATTTCATGTAATTTAATAACTTTTGCTTAGAACTTATATATATATATATATATATATATATATATATATATTATTATACCTATATATGTATTTATAATAGTTTAAATGTACTTGGTATGATACCTATGTAAATATAATATAGGTGATTGATATCTCCAGCATATTTATTATAAATTGATAACTATATAATTAAGTGTTAAATAATATATTTATACTTGTGATATACTTGTGATATTTATACTTATGATAAATTTATTGATATAATTAGTTATGGTATATAGTTATAAACATATGAATTGGATACATAAGGTTAAATGTATAATACATGATAACTATTATACGTGATATTTATTAAACATACAATTTTGTGATATAAATTAATTATATACCATATG
>AWOL01S0027755.1:0-20882 GCA_000715115.1 Nicotiana otophora | reverse complement strand
TCGGGCCGAGTATGGTACCGGGTGCCGGCCACGTCCCTTCAGGTTTGGGGCGTGACAATAATGGGTGAATCCCATTGTTAACGGGATTAAGAGAGGGATTGGTGAATGGCGGCGATTAGGGTTTCTCAGAGAGAAAGGGGGGAAGATTGAGGGGTTCAAAGGTGGCAGGAATGGGAAAATAGGGTTAGGGTTAGGGAGATGGGATATAAGGAAGGTGGGGGAATTATTATGGGTCCTTGGTCATTTGATATCAACGACCAGGATTGAAATGGGAGTGGGGCGGGTTCAAAACGAGTCGCGACCGAATCTTTTAAAAGGGTTATTTGCTTTGGGCTGCTGAATGGTGTAATGGAGATGGGCTAGCTGCTTTGGGCCTGGTTTTGGTCCGAAAGTAGACTAAAATTGGGCTAGGAGTTAAATACACGAAATTATTTTAATAAAAATAATTAATAAAATATTACTTATGCAATAAAATGACTGAAAATAATAACTTAACATTTATAAAACATAAAAAATGCTATTGTAGTATAAATACTGTAATAATTGTAATTATGCATAAGTTCAAGAGTCTAAGTGTACCCTGACTATGGCATTTGTTCTTCTTCTGAACACTCATTCCACTACCATAATATATTTCAAGAGTCATCTAATACATCCCCAAGTGGCGCTTCTTACAAATATAACATTCCGGCTTAATGGAACAAACAAACCTCTTTCGTTTCATAGGTGTTCTCACCGCATGATCTGGAGGCGTGGTCACATTAATAGAGACAGGGATATTTTCTCCTAGCAACTGGTTCTTTCATCCCCTCCCCGCTAGCTCGAACTCGTGGGTTACTCATATGGAAAATGAGACATGACGAGGAAATTAGCTTCCTAGTTTGAGCTATATCGCACGATCTGGAGTACCAAATAAGTGTGAAATTCCTAAATTTCCAAGTAGCCTCCTCATTATAGATGTGGTCGACAACACACCGATAAGAAGGACTCTACTAGACACGGCTCCGAGACATCCTAGGACACTTTAAAACCCGGATCTAATACCAAGTTTGTCACACCCCGAAATTGAGGAGCGCGACCGGCGCTCAACTGAATGAACCCGGTCGAGCAAGCTTGTTAGATTTCCTTCTACCCAAACTCATCCATGAATAAAGAAGAGATGCACTCCATTAATAAAACATTGAAAAGATTTCATTAGCAACTCCCATTTCATTTCCATTAGCAGCTTGATTTATAATTTCCAAATTATTACAAGTTTATAGATATAATGAAAAATATTTTTTCCAAAGACCAATATTTCTATTTCGATTCCCAACATCGAATACCACCCACAACAAGTCTACGGAGCCTCTAAGTGTAACATAAGTAAAGAATGGAAGTGTCGGCAACAATCAATGATATCCATTTGCCATGTTAAGACATATTAATTTCAAAAATATGAAGATAATATTATTTTTGGTTGGGAGATCTTTAGCACCAATATACCATTGTTCACAATATCACTGTTCACAATACCAATGTTCACAATACTAATACCACCGTACTTTGAGCACAGAATCTGATCACGACCCGATCGGCTAGGTCATCTCATCCGAGACATCAACCACAATCACAATTTCAATTACAATTTGAGGCACAACCACCACCATGTGTGTGTCATGGTGTCTGATCACAACCCGATCGGCTATGCCATCTCACCACAGTACCGTGTGGATCAACATCATCCTTTACTATCCATCATCTTATCCTAACTAAGGGGAAATAATTTTATCACATCAATCTCATCCCAAATAAGGAAAATAATAACAATCCACTCCTACACCAGCACTTGTAGTTTCAGGGTTAGGTTATTTTAAACTACCTTTCCCGGGTGACTATCGATACTCCCAAAAACATTTTTGGTTTGCACATAAAGATAACATAAATACAAATATATTTACTTCATCATCTTTCACATTGTAGAAATCTCCATTAGTACTTTTAACCAATCACAACAGCAATATTCCCTTAGCTCTTTTGGCCATTCACAAGATTCATTATTCAAGGCACGGTGGCCGTATTTTTGATATTCCACACTTTTATTTCATCCCTCCCATGTATCATCATCATAAAAATCAACAAATATAATATTTTGGAAATCACAAATTTAAGTTCATTATTAATGAAGACCTTAAACACAATGGATTTCTTTCAACAAAATGGAGTAAAATGGTTGGCAATCGAAGCACAAGTCAAAATCATAAATAGGTAACACATCATTTACTATTGAAACACTTATCCACAAAAATGGCAATACACAATTTCCACCGAAGAATATGTAAGAAGACAAAATAAATTGAGACTACTTACAAAGCATAACATTAGTTAAATCAGCCACATATGGGCATCCTCAATCCACTTATGTCACTTCCAACCATCATTATAGATTAGCAACAATAAGACATTTCCAATCATGACTTTAGATACACGTATGAGCAATTAAGAGTCTTAAGCATATTGAGTTATTCTCGCATAGTTTGGCATACTAGATTTCATTTGAAACACGACTCAAAGCCATAACATTTTAACACACATCATTCTTGAACACATTCACGAAGGATAACATAATGTGATAGGAACATTCAGAACACATTTTGAATACATAATTCTCAACACTTTGCTTACTCATGACGATTGAATTTATTGGGAATAACTCCGAACATGAAAATAAGGAACTTGAACCAACCATACTTGAAACTTACGGGAACATCATGAAATTCAATTCTAAGAGAGTAGTTCAGCCAACATACCTCGCTTTGAACTTTCCTTAAATTACTACAATGTGCCGGAAATCCTTGCAACTTCATTCTAATTAGAAACATAACAAAAGTGAACCATAATTAGGAAGATATTCTTGGTTTCAGCTCATTCGAGAATTTTATGAAACACTAGGTGTGCAAATTGGTTACAATGTTCTTCCACAATATTTATATCACTTCACAACCCAATCCTTACTTATTTTAGCTCCAAATTCTTCCCACAAACCTTATTAGTACATGCATGTATAAATAATACTCTTACGCCCAAGAATCATACTCCCCATAACCCATCTTTTACCCCAAACTCGAAATTGAAGATTAAGGTTAAATCCTTACCTCTTGAGTGAAGATCTTGTGAGATTTCCTTGTTGGATTTCAAGCTTGGACAAGATCTTAATGAATAAAGCACTTAAGCTTCTTCCTCTCTCTAGTACACTCTTACTTCTCTCTAACAATATCAGGTTTTTGTCTTCAAAATGAGCCACAAAGGCTATTTATCAAAATGGGGCCGGGTTATAAAAATAGGAAAATGAACTCTTCGAACTCAGATCTGTGGTCGAAGAATGGACTATAGAACGGGTATGCGCTCAGCACAATGAACCGCAAAACTGGTGCCCAGAACTAGGCTAAACTAGTTAGTTTTGCGACCATTCTGCGGTTGCAGGATTGACCGCAGAATCACATTCTACCAACCTTTGGTAATTTTGTCATAACTTCTTGTAGAAGTGTCCCAATAACGAACGGTTTGAGGCGTTCATCACATAACCCCTTATATATATGTAGATATGCTTGCCCAAAGTTTGGTCTTGTGCGTACTCATTTGGAACTTTAGTCTATCATGTAATTTCCAACTTGACTTAGACTTAGGGCTCTCCTTAGAACCCGCATCACTTATAATATGCCTCGTACACTTATTATCATATCAAATTGATATCCATCATATTAATAGTCCTCCTCTACCCACAAAATAATATAATTAGCACACATCAACTTTCTTAATAGTGCTTAAGTACTTCAAACATTTTCGGGGTGCTACACAATAACCCAAACCTATAACCGTTTATGCTTAGCTATCAAACCCATCAACTCATATCTCATAAACGTAGAGTCTATGATCATTAATCCAATGCTATAATCAATTAGAGGGTGAACGTTCAATAATCTGGAATTTGAGTTCTAGTGTTTCTTTTCTCGACAACAATGTCTCAATCGAATACCTAATGATTTGAATGGTTTACCCATATTAATAAGGTGTTGGTGAATTGAAATAAACTTACAATCAACATTAGAACTTACCTTGGATGATGGAGAGACCTTGGAGGAAGTTGGGTTCTTCATATCTTCCCTTTCCATAGAAAATTTATGGGTATGGGTATAAGGAACAAGGTAGGGCTTTGAAAAGGACCCTTTAGGTGCGCGCCCACGCAGCTGAGGGCCCAACCGCACACCTAAATGTGCAGCAAGGGCGGTGGCACTGCAACAAGTGCGTTGCCGTGCACGTGATGGCTGAGTGCGTAGCTAAGCATGCATATTGTGCATTGTCCAGTGAAAACCATGTAAATTATTACACGGAGATCCATTCGAGCATTTCAAATGACTACAACTTTAGTGTTTTATGTTTTCTCGAGTTCCTAACAGATTTTCACTTGATCAGGCTGGAAGACAGACCTTCCATAAACTTTGTCGATTTTATTAAATCTTATGCACGTCACTTTGTGTACTCATTTTACACATGCATGCCTAATCCGAATATATGGAGTGCTACATAAAACTCTAGCCGAGGAAGGGAATATCTTAGGGAAGAGAATATACTTGGGAGGAAGAGAAGTGACCTGAGAACTTCTGGGTGTCTGAGAACAAAGTGATCAGTTTTCGTGAGGTTTATTTGTTCTCTTAAAGACACCATCTCTTCCTGCTTCTACTGGAAGAAATGGAAAAGAGAAGTACCCAGCGGACAAATATCGTACTGCAAGCTTGCTAACTTGTGCTCTAAGGCTTTGATGAGTTCTGCATGCTGAGAAGGCTGCTCTACAACATATTCAACTTTTTTCTCAATATTTTTCTACATTGCTAAGTATTTTATTGTGAGCGGGAGCAATATTTTTAAAAGTGCTATTGATGTTGTTCAAGATTCTATTTTGAGAAATAGAATTTTCGGACTGCCAATTTATAGTTGATTCAATGTCACTAGATGGTGGTTTTTATCCCGAGGGAAAAACAATATTCTTTTTGGGGATTTTGGGGGCATGATCTGCACCATCTTTACTAAAAAGTTCAAAAGGTGGAAGATCATGGGTATTATAATGAAGCGACTGGTCCTTTTGTATATTGTAGCCTTGTTACCCTATTTATTGTCTCTTCTATGTTTATTTGTGGTTATGTGACTTTCGGGGTGGTTGGATTCGTTTCGGGGAAGTTTTGGAGTGAATCAGGACACTTAGTCCCAATGTTGGAAGATTAAGTTGAAAGAGTTAACAAGAGTTTGGCTTTCATGTAGACAATGGTGTACTGGAGTTTTGACGGTTCTAATAGCTTCATATGGTTATTTTGGACGCAGGCATATATTTGGATATTGATTTGAAGGTCCATAGGTTTGTTTGGGGATTTTTGGCAAAAGTTGGAAAGTTGAAGGATTGGAAGTTTGAGAGGTTTGACCGAGCGTAGAATTTTCTGGTACCGGGTTTGGATTTTGGTTCTTGAAATTGGAATAGGCCTATTGTCTCATTTGGGACTAGTGTGCAATATTTGAAGCCATTCGAAGTTTATTTAGTGCGATTCAGCAACATGTTTAGAAGTTGGAAGTTCATTTATTTCTTTAGGCTTGAATTGGGGTATGATTCGTGACTTTGATATTGTTTGATGTGATTTGAGGCTTATACAATGTTTATATCGTGTTTTAGTACATGTTGGAATGCTTTGATGGTGTCCTGAGGGACTTAGGTGCGATTCATATTGAAATTTGGACTTAAGGAAATGTTGATGGCTTCAAGTCTGCTGTAAGTGCACCTATGAGGTGCTGGTAGCAGGTGCGGCAACTTGTGAACTTTTGCAAGGTTGGCTTGGTTGGGGAGAGGTTGCAGATATGAAGGGGTTCCCGCATAAGCGGATGCGCTTCTACACATGATGGTTTGCAGGAGCGGGGTTTGGATGGACACGGGAAAGGCGCATGTGCCAGGTATGTTCTGCATCTGCGAGACCGTAGATTCGGTCAGTTGAGCACAGAAGCGAGAATGGGTGTATTTTTGGGAATCCGTAAGTGCAAAACAAGTACCGTAGAAGAGGTCCCACCGGTGGGTTAATGTGTCCGCAAGTGCGTAAGGTCGGGGACTTAAGTGAAGCTCGCAAGTGCGAGATTTTGACCACAAAAGCGGTGATTTTGATCATACATGCAATTTCACTAACAGATCTTATATGTCGAAGGGATTGTCATTTTTCTCATTTTTGGAGTTGTGGAGTTCGGCTAAGGGCATTATTTGGAGTACTTTTCACCATAATCGAAGAGGTAAGTGAAGATTCATAATTTTTATTGATAAATATTTATTATTACACCTAGTTTATGTGATTTTGAAGTGAAATTTGGGGGTTTTAGACTATGTTGTTGGAGAGTGAGTGTCACGACCCAAAACTCAAACCTGTCGTGATGGTGCCTATCGATGGTACTAGGCCAGCCGACTCCCACAATACTACAACAACTCATTCACAAATATGCCAAAAAGGTGTCTTGTATAGCAGCATTTCATAAAAGAAACAAGGGTTGAACTCAAAATTAGAAATACGGAATGAAAAGCCCCAAACATCGGGGTGTCACTGAGTCATGAGCAACTGCTAAAAACTGGTCCGACAATAATAAGACTAACATAGCGTGGGAAAAATAAAAAATACAGCTAAGGGAAGATAAATAAGGAGAAAACACGGTTGTGATCGCCATGCATGCTTTGTAACCAATGTTTAAGTCAAATCATCTTGTTTAAATCAAGTTCAAGTAAATCAATTAGAAATATCTTTCAACAGTTCTCAAATAAGGACTCAAAGAAGTTATGAGCATGGATGATGAAATCATATACTGCCCCTCGGGCTAACATCACTTAGTCCTCCCAATCACTCTAACCTCACAATCACTAAAGCCTCACAATCACTCATGCCTCACAATCGCTCAGCACTCAGCACTCGCACTCAGTAGGTACTTGCACTCACAGGGGGTGTTTAGACTCATGAGGGGCTCCTACAGCCCAAGCGCTATAATCTGCACGGACAACTCAAGTGCTATAATATCATATCATAATCCGCNGAAGAATTTCATAAAAGAAACAAGGGTTGAACTCAAAATTAGAAATGCGGAATGAAAAGCCCCAAACATCGAGGTGTCACTGAGTCATGAGCAACTGCTAAAAACTGGTCCGACAATAATAAGACTAACATAGCGTGGGAAAAATAAAAAATACAGCTAAGGGAAGATAAATAAGGAGAAAACACGGTTGTGATCGCCATGCATGCTTTGTAACCAATGTTTAAGTCAAATCATCTTGTTTAAATCAAGTTCAAGTAAATCAATTAGAAATATCTTTCAACAGTTCTCAAATAAGGACTCAAAGAAGTTATGAGCATGGATGATGAAATCATATACTGCCCCTCGGGCTAACATCACTTAGTCCTCCCAATCACTCTAACCTCACAATCACTAAAGCCTCACAATCACTCATGCCTCACAATCGCTCAGCACTCAGCACTCGCACTCAGTAGGTACTTGCACTCACAGGGGGTGTTTAGACTCATGAGGGGCTCCTACAGCCCAAGCGCTATAATCTGCACGGACAACTCAAGTGCTATAATATCATATCATAATCCGCATGGACAACTCACGTGCTGAGGTACAACACCTCGCAAATAGGCCCTCAGCCTCACTCAGTCATAAACCTCCCCAATCTCTCGGTCTCTCAGAAATCAAATAAATCAGCCCAAACAACATTAACATGATGCAACAAATAAATTAACAGAGACTGAGCTATGATGTAAGAATGCATGAACATGACTGAGTATGGGATATCAAATAAAGCAGTGAGCGGACAACAAGAAATGAGCTCTAAGGGTCCACAAAATACTGGCATAAAGCCTAGACATGGTATCTAGCATGATTTACAGTAAATCGCTTAAAGAACATAAAGAGAATATAGCTACAACAGGTTGTTCAACTGTACAATTTCCACGGGACGGACCAAGTCACAATCCCCCAATGGTGCATGCCCACACGCCCGTCACCTAGCATGTGCGTCACCTTTAAATAGTCACACGACACAAAAGTCTTGGGTTCCATACCCTCAAGACTAGATTTACAACCTTTACTTACCTCAATCCGAGCAAATCTCTACTCCGCAATGACCTTGCCTCTCGAATCGGACCTCCGAACATCCCGAGTCTAGCCACAAGCAGTACAATACTATTAATATATGCTAAAGGAATCAATTCCACAAGAAAACAACTAAATTAGAGTCAAAACCCGAAATTTGTTCAAACTCGGCCCCCGGGCCCATGTATCAAAATCCGACAAAAGTTACAAAACCTGAAAGCCCATTCACTCACGAGTCTAACCATATAAAATTCATCAAAATACAACATCATTTGGTCCTTCAAATCCTCAAATTACACTTATTTCACTTCAAAAATCCTACTAATTAATGATGAACAAAGTCGTAGATTCACGAAATTTATACCATTAATGGTTAGAATCACATACCCCAACGTTGCCCCTTGAAAAGCTTCGAACAATTGCCTCTCTCCCGAGTTTCTCAAGTTCGAAATTGATAATGAAAGACAACCTCGAGTTGGAGCTTTTCTCCCTAGCAATATCGCACCTGCGGTCTCTTCTCTCGCTTCTGCGATGCCGCACCTGCGGAATTTCCATCGCAGGTGTGGAAATCGCTTAAGAGCCCAGGTTTCGCATCTGCAGCCAAATCTCACGCCTCTGGAAGCGCACCTGCGCATCTCCCTCCGCTTTTGCGAAGCCTGCCAAAATCCTCCTTTCCGCATCTGCGCCCCAGGTCTCACACCTGCGGTCTCACAGATGCAACAACCTTCTCGCACTTGCGGTTCCAGCCCACCTTAGCCTTGCTATCACCTGCGACTACTCCAAGCGCTTCTGCGTCATCGCACCTGCGGCTCCCCCTCCGCAGGTGCAGAAATACCAGTAGCAGCAGCTTCAACTGCATTTTTCCAAATTCAAACAATCCGTTAACCACCCGGAATCACCCCTAGCCCCTCGAGACCTCACCTAACTATACCAACAAGTCATATATCAACATACAAACTTAGTCGAGCCTTTGAATCACTTAAAAAGACATCAAAACACCAAAGTACCCTCAAGAATCACACCGACCTTGATGGTACATGCATGCATAAATAACACTCAAGAATCACACTTCTCATTACCTACTTTCAGTCCAATCCCGTAATTGAGGGCTAGAGAGTAGAAACTTACCTCTTGGATGAATACCTTGCAATGTTTACTTATTGAATTGCAAAGCTTGAGCAAGGGTTGATGAAAAAAGTACTTAGAGCTTCCTCCTCTCTCTCTCTAAAGCACTCCCATCACTCTAAAATTGAAGATCTTTGCCTTCTAAATGAGACCGAATGGCTTTTAATCAAATGGGGTCAGATTTTGAAAATAAGAAAATGGACCTACTGAACTCAACTCTATGGTCGTAGAGTGCACCGTAGATCAGGTCTACGGACTGCAACATGCACCGCAGCAACGGTCCCAAAAACTGGGCTGCTCTCGTCCAGTCTACAGCCCATATATCAATTATGCGGCCGTAGAATGGACAATAGAATCTCCCTCCGAAAATCTCCATGTTGTTTCTGGGACGGTTGTACGGCCCGTGAAACGGATATGCGGTCATATAGTTGACCACAAAACAACTTCCAAAACTGGCCCATTTCTCTGCTTTACTCCGCGGTGGATCTGCGGACCGCGGAGAAGTTCTGCGACCGCATAATGGAGAATTTCCCTCCGGAAATCGTCATGTTGTTTTTGGGACGGTTGTGCGGCCTGTGACATGATTATGCGGTCGTATAGTTGACCACAAAACAACTTCCAAAATTGGCCCATTTCTCTGCTTCACTCCGCGGTGGATCTGCGGACCGCGGGGAAGTTCTGCGACCGCATAATGGATCATATAAACGCCCTATTATGCAAAAAGAATTTCTTCAACTCCACAAAACCCCAGGTTTTAGGTGAAATTTTACAGGGCCTCACATCCTTCCCCTCTTAAGATCATTCTTCCTCGAATGAGGGTCAAAATCCACAATTAGAATCCAATGTCACCCCACTGTTACTTCTCACACCAGCAGTTCCAAATTCTTTCCTAACTCCCTGCATTTCCAAAACTTTTGTAAGAGTCTCCCCTGTAATTGGGCCTATCCAACTGCCAGAGAGTCCCAAAACCAATCCTAACAGCATAATGACAACACAACGATGTAAAACAACATGTAAACAACACCGGTGACAACGCCATAAACATTTCATTAAAAAGGAGTATCCTTAATTTGTAGAAAGTTAGCTCTTAACATTTTTCATGGACACAACTACATAGCTACTCAAACAAAGGAGGATATGCCTTCTTCATCTCTTCCTCGGCTTCCCAGGTGGCCACTTCGACCTGTTGCTTTCGAGATAACATTATCACAAAGGCAATCTATTTGTTTCTCAGCATTCAAACTTTCCTATCAAGAATGGTAACTGGAATCTCTTCATAAGTCAACTCCTCATTAACCTCTATAGTCTCCATTGGAACAATAAGCAATAGATCTCCAACCAACTTCTTCAACATGGATAGATGCAACACCGGGTGGACTAAAGATATCTCTAGAGGTAGTTCTATCCTGTAAGCAACCTGACCAATCCTCTGAATGATTCTGTATGGTCAGATATAACTCGGACTCTATTTTCCTTTCTTACCAAAACACATTACACCCTTCATAGGGGAAACCTTCAATAATACCCAATCATCTTCTTGGAACACCAATTCCCTATGACGTACATCCCGATAGAACTTCTGACGGCTTTGGGCAGTTTTCAACCATTCCTTAAATATCTTAACCTTCTCCATAGATTGCTACACGAGTTCGAGCCCTATCAACTCTGCTTTCCCAATCTCAAACCACCTAATAGGAGATCTACATCTCCCGCCATATAGAGCCTCGAATGGCACAATCTGAATGCTATCATGATAAATGTTGTTGTAGGCAAATTCTATGAGTGGATAGTGATCGTCCCAGCTACCCTTAAAGTCGAGAACACATGTATGCAACATACCCTCAAGCATCCGAATGGTCCGCTCTACATGCCCCTCGGTCTATGGATGGAAAGTTGTACTAAGATTCACTTGAGTACCCAAACCTTGCTGAAATTTCCTCCAAACGTTTGCTGTGAAATGTGCCCCTCGATCGGAGATAATAGAAATTGGAGTACCATGCAACCCGACTATTTCCTTCATATACAACTGAGCACACTGTTTCGTAATGTTGGTAGCCTTAACAAGTAAGAAGTATGCTGATTTTGTTGGTCGGTCCACAATCACCGAAATCTAGTCAAACTTGTGATGCGTGCAAGGTAGTCCCACCACAAATTCCATATTGATCAACTCCCATTTCCAGATCTGAATTTCTATGTTCTGTGCCAACCCACCGGACTTTTGATGTTCGGCCTTTACTTTTTGACAATGTGGACATCTTGCCACAAATTTCGCTACATTCCTCTTCATATCGTTCCACTAATAGACTTCCTTAAGATCATGGTACATCTTTGTACCGCCTGGATGCACGGAATACCTGGAAGTGCGAGCCTCGATCGTGATTCTTTATCAAAGACCATGTACATCAGGAACACATAATTGCGCTTGGTACCTTAGCATACAATCATCCATGCCAAGAGAAAAAGCCATGGCCTTATGTTTATGAATTTCCTCCTTCAACTGTACCAACAACAGATTGTCGTCCGCTTCTACTTGACTTCCACAACAAGCGATGATTCGACCATATTTTTCACAATTACTCCTCCTTCACTAGAGTCTGTAAGACAAACTCCAAAACTATCAAACCGATGAACTTCCTCGGCCAACGATCTTTGATGTATTGCTAAGTAAGCCAAACTACCCATGGATGTTTGGCTAAGAGCATCCGCTACGACATTAGCGTTCACCGAATGATATAGAATATAGGTGTCGTAGTCCTTGAGTAACTTAAGCCATCTTCTCTGCCTTAGATTCTATTCCTTCTATTTGAAAATATATTGAAGGCTCTTATGGTCAATGAATATATCCACATGGACCCCATACAAATAATGACGTGAAATATTCAATGCAAAAAGCACCACCGCGAGCTCTTAGTCATGTGTTGGATAGTTCTTCTCGTGATTTTTGAGCTGCCTAGAAGTGTAAGCGATCACCTTGCCATGTTTCATCAATACACACCCTAGTAAGATTCTTGAAGTATCACAATATATCAACCCATATGTACCTTCTGGTAGGGTCAACATCGGTGTTGTAGTCAATCTTGATTTAAACTCCTGGAAGCTCTTTTCACAAGCACCATTAGAACTTAACTACCTTCTGCGTCAATTTAGTCAATGGGGAGGCAAGAGTAGAGACCCCCTACACAAACTTTCTGTAATACCTAGCTAAACCTAAGAATCTACAAATCTCTATTGGCGTTGTAGTCCTCGGCCAATTCTTCACAACTGCGATCTTCTGTGGATCAACCTTTATTCCTTCTCTAGAGACGACATGACCTAAGAATATGACATATTCAAGCCAAAATTGACAATTCACAAACTTTGCATACAACTTGTGCTAATATAGAGTCTGCAAAACTGCCCTGAGATAATCGGCATGGTCCTCTCGACTTCGTGAATATTCAAGAATATCGTCTATGAACACTATCACAAAAGAGTCAATAAAAGGCTTGAAGACTCGATTCATAATATCTATGAAAGATGGAGGGGCATTTGTTAGCCCAAAAGAAATTAGCAGAAATTCGAAGTGCCCATATCGGTAACTAAAAGTTGTTTTGGTAATATCCTGTTCCCCGATCTTAAATTGGTGATACTTTGATCTTAGGTCAATCTTGGAGAAATACTTAGCACCCTATAAGTGGTCAAACAAGTTATATATCCTTGGAAGTGGTTACTTATTCTTAATTGTGACCTTGTTGAATTGCCGATAGTCAATACACATTCTCAGTGACCCATCTTTCTTCCATAAAAAAGAGAACTTGTGCACCCCAAGGACACATCCTCGGTTGGATGAAACCCTTCACTAACAAGTCCTTCAACTGCTATGTTAGTTCTATCAATTCTGGCGGTGCCATTATGTAGGGTGGAATAGATATAAGTTGTGTGTCTGGCATCACATCAATTCCAAAATCAATCTTCCTGTCTGGTGGGATCCCAATGGGCTATCAGGAAAGACCTCCGAAAATTCATTCACCACTGGCACAGACTCAAGTGTAGGAACCTCAGCATCCGTGTCTGTAGCCCAAACCAAAAGGTAAATTCACCCTCTGTTGATCATCTTCGTGGCCTTAAGATAAACATACCCTTCAGCACTATATCATCCCCGTTCCATTCAATAACTGGCTCATCTGGGAATTCAAACCTAACGGTCTTAGTTCGACAATCAAGCTTTGCAAAACATGAATAAAGCCAATCCATCCCCATTATTACATCAAAATCGACCATTCCTAATTCAATGTTATCAGCCATGGTGTCCCAACCATACACCGTGAAGACACGATCCCTATAAACCCCCGGGGCCACAATAGACTCACCAACTGGAGTAGATACAGAGAACGGCTCAAGAAGCTGTTCCGGTTCTATCCCAAATTCTATAGCAACATAGGGAGTGACATATGACAAAGTGGAATCGGGATCAATTAGGGCATATACATCATGAGATTGGAAAGTCAATATACCTGTGACAACATCTGGAGAAGCCTCAAAACTCTAGTAACCCCTCATAATATAGAAACAGTTGGGTCCTCCCGAACTTTGTGCACCAGCCCTAACTGCACCATGCTCTGCGGATGCTGGAGTGCCTCGAACTGGAGAAGGTGTTGTGGATGTAGTGGATGCAGAACTGAATGGCTGTGCCATACCCCTACCCATACTTTGGCGTGACGAACGATAATCCCTCTAAATGTGACCCCTGATACCGCGCCCATAGCATATCGGCTGGTCCATGAAGCAGGCCCCAAAATGTATCTTCCCACAACTAAGGCATGGGGGCCTCCACTGCTGCTGGAATCTCCCTCCAGGATGACCCTACTGGTAGGATCCCCTATTTCCCTAACTGGTCCTGAAATGACTCTGTTGCTGCTGATTGGGGCTTGCTGGCTGTGCACTCACCAAAGACTAAGTAAAGGACTGGGATGGCTTTGATGACCCTCCATTCTATTCTTCAATTTGCGGGTCTTTATGGCTTGAGAAACCTCCACCAGCATCCCTTAGTTCATATTAGAATTCAATGCTGCTATAGCAGCCTCAATGATAACCATTGGGCTGAGGCACTACACAACCCAACACACTCTTGCCTCCATAGTGGGAAACATGCAAATGGCGTACTTGGAGAAGTGCGATAACCACATATGGTTCTCCCACACACTTATGCCACCCTGTTTCTGTCTCTCAAACTCAACGGCACTAGCCGCCTTAGTCTCAGCAGGCAAGAAATGGTCAATGAAGGCATCGTCAAACTCACTCCACCTCACCGAAGGGCTCCCCTGCTCACGGGAGTCCTCCCACTACTCAAACCAAGAAGAGGCCACCCCTTTCAGGAGGTAGGAGTCCAACTCCGCTCCCTCTATCTTAGTAGCACGCATAACTCAGAGGATCTTATGCATCTCATAAGTAAAGTCCCATCGGTCCTCCTCAGGATCAGTACTTGTGAACACTGAAGGATCCAACTGAAGAAACATGTTCACCCTGGAACTAGTGGAATCCCCTAGCTGACTTGAAGAAATAGGTGCAACATTCAATCTTTGGGCTTGAGAAGCCACTATATGAGTCAACATCTGTATGGCTCCCCTAAGATCCCCATCAGAGACACCGGGATTAGAAGTTGGGGCTGGAGGTTGAACAAATGCACTGTCACACCCCAAACTCGGGGAGCGCGACCAGTGCTCAACCGAGAAAACCTGACCGAGCAAGCCTATTAGATTTCCTTCTACTCAAACTCATCCGTGAATAAAAAGGAGATGCACTCATTAATCACCACTAAAAAGCTTTCATTAATAACTTCCATTTCATTCCCATTAGCAGCTTCATTTATAAATTCCAAAATATTACGAGTTTATAGAATTAATAAAAAACAAGATTTCCAAGTACCAAAATTTCTAGTTCAATTCCCAACATCAACCATAACCTACAATTTGTCTACGGAGCCTCTAAGTACAATAGAAGAGTAATATGGAAATGTCGGCAACAAGGCCCCGGCTATACCTCAAAACACAGTACATGAGAAACAAAAGATACATGACCCTGAAATGAAGTGGGGCTCACCAAATCAGCTGAAAAGAGTGTACTGCTATCACTGATCAATGTCGCCTGCTGTAGAATCACCTGCATCCATTAAAGATGCAGGGCCCCCAGTAAAAGGGATGTTAGTACTATCGAATAACACTAGTATGCATATCTAAAAGTCCTCTTTCAAAATAGAATGCCCATATAAGAAAAGGTAACACATAGAAACAATAAGTCACAATCAACAATATCCAAATGTCCAGTTAACAAATAATAATTTCCAAAATACGAACTTCATATATAATTTTGGTTGGGAGATCATTAGTACTCATATACCACCGTCTTTGTTAGCACGGAGTCCGATCACGCCCGATCGGCTAGGCCATCTTCCCACAGACAATGTGGTTTGACAGGTGATGCGAAAGAAAGTTGTTACCAAGAGTAGTACCACCATGTGCGCAACATGGCGTCGGATCTCCACCCGATCAGCTAGGTCGCCTTCCCACATATGTCATGTGGGTTGACTTTTCCAATCCGCAAAGGTTCCAGTTTCATCCCAATTAAGGGGAATAATATCACAATTTCCCATCCAATTTCATCCCAAATAAGGGGAATAATCACAATCCACCCCTACACCAGCACGTGTAGTTTCAGGTGTGGGCCTTATGACCCACCCTTCCTTGGTTTTGCTAATGATGCTCCCAAAAAGATTTTTGATTTGATTTGCAAATAGAAATATCATAAATACAATTGTACTCACCTAAACATCTTTCACATTGTATAAATTTTCATTAGTATCTCCAGTCATTCACAATGAAAATATTTTCTTGGCTCATTAGGCCATTTACAAGATTCTTTATTCCTGGCATGATGGTTGTATTTCATATTCCAAATTCTCACCTCTATCAATTTCAAAGATCACCATCAAATATCAACATATATAAAATTTCAGAAATCATATACTTCTAATCCATTTGAAATGGGAACTTCAAACACAAATGATTTCTTCCCAAAGAATGAGGCATACCAACCAATAATAGAAACACACATGAAAAATCATAAACAGACAATACACCATTTACTCTTGCAACACTCTTCCCCAGAAATGACAATGTACAATTTCAACACATGAGTATATAGAACTCAAATCACACTAGATATATTTATAAAGAAAAGCATTAGTTAAAGCAACCACTAATGGGCATGAACTGAGTACAAAAGCTTTTAGGCAATTCTATCTTCGAAGTCATTTATTTAAACAATTGAGTCGAGGCTCATTTCATATTCTTTATTTCATCTTCTCAAATCATTTGCACTACTAGCCACAATCATAACTTAAATTCTTGGCATGTTTTCCACACTCTATATCCCCAATTATCTTATTTCGCTTCCAACCACCTTTATAGATTATCAACAATAAGACATTTCCAAAATCAAGACTTTAGGTACACATATGAGCAATTAAGAGTCTTAAGAATATTGAGATTTTCTCACACAATTTGGCATACTATCTTTCGTTGAAACACGACTCAAAGCCATAACCTTTTAATACGCAACCCATATTTTGAAACATACGGAAACATTATGGAATTCAATTCCAAGAGAGAAAGTTTAGCCAACATACCTTGCCTTGAGCTTTCCTTAAATTACTACAATGTTCCGAAAATTCTAGCAATCCCAATCTATTTTGAGACATAACAAAATTGAACCATTATTAGGAAGATATTCATGATCTCAGCTCATTTGAGCATTTTATCAAACACTAGGTGTGTAAATCTAACTACAAGGTTCTTCTACAAGATTTCCTTCACTCCACAACCCAATCTTTACTTATTTGAGCTGAACAATCTTTCCACAAACCTTATTAGTACAAGCATGTATAAATAATACTATTATACCCAAGAATCATACTCCAAATCAACCATCTTTTACCCAAATTCAAAATTGGAAAACTAGGGTAGGGAACCTTACCTCTTAGATGAAGGTCTTGTGATTAGCTTCCTTGATTCTTGAAGATTGGTGCAAGATTGGATGATTATAATGTCAGGTTCCCTACTTCTCTCTCTATAATGCTCTTGCCTCTCTCTAAAACCCTCAAAAAAATACCCCAAAATAAGCCCAAAAGCCTATTTATCAAAATGGGGTCTGGTTATGAAAAGAGGAAAATTAACCCTCCGAATTCAACTATGCGGTCGCACAATTGGTGTGCGGGTTGCACAATTCGGTGCCCAGAACTTGGCTGTTCTGGTCCATTATGCGACCAGTTTGCGGTCGCATAACCATTTTGCGATCGCATAATGGTCAAATGACAAGCGGTTTGAAGTGTTTGGAAACTAGACTCAAAGGGCTTTAATTTGTTAGTTAATACACCATGTAACTCTTCATATCATGAGAGGTATAATCATTTTGAAGTTAGGTCTTGTGCGAACACACTTGAAACTTTATTCCATCATAAATATTTAAACTTGACTTAGTCTTGGGACTCTTCTTAGACCATAAACCATTCTTAATGCACCTCATAAATATATTATCCTGATCAATTGATATCATTCATATAATAGTCCTTGTCTACACACAAAAAAAATAATTAGCGCACATCGACTTTCTTAATAGCACTTAAGTACTTCAAAATTCTTTGGGGTGTTACATGCACCCTCGGTAGGAGTTGGGATTGGTGCAGTCAAAGAAGGAGTAGTAGAATCAGGCTGTGACGTAGCTGGGGGAATATCTTCAACCCTCGGGTGCTCACTCGCATCATCAAGTATAGAATCAACTGCCACTCCTGGGGTGGCATTGGCTCATTTGACAGTTCTTTCTTTCTTCCTAGGTGACATATAAGGAAAATTAGAGCAATGCACGAGTTCGAGGAGGAACAGTCTTACAATCAGCTCTATCGCACGATCTAGAACATCAAAGAACGGTATTATTCATAAATGCCCAAGTTTCCTCCCTATTATATATGCAGTTGACAACACACAGATGAGAAGGACTCTACTAGACACGTCTCAGAGACATCTGAGGACAATTTAAAACTTTTGGCTTAGATACAAAGCTTGTCATGCCCTGACCTCGGAGAGCGCGACTGGCGCTCAACCGAGATAAATCGGTCAAGCATGCCTCTACAATGCCTTCTAACCAAACGTACCCATGAGTAAAGAGCAGATATATTCACATTAATTAGATTGAGAAGATCATGTGAACAACACCAAAATAATTACCAATAGTTACGCCATTTATAAGTCTCAAAAATATTACGTTACACATTCATAGTTAAGGAGTGGAATGTGTGATACAATTACAACTTTACTAGTTTGACTTCCCTATAACCGAGGTACAATCCACACTATGTCTACGGAGCCCCTAATAGATACAAAAAGAGTAGCGTGATAGTTTCGGCAACAAGGCTCCGGCTATACCTTAAAACAATATACATAGAGGACAGGAGATACAAGACCCCTAAATGAAGGGGCTCACCATGTCAACTGAGGAGAGGGTGTACTGCTACCACTGATCAATACCACCTGTTATGGAACCACCCGCATCCATTAAATATGCAGCACCACCGACAAATGGGACGTTAGTACATATGGAATAATACTAGTATCTAAAACTAAACACCCTTTCAATAGAACGAGTAACATTAAAATGAGAAGGAAACATAAAACCAATGAGAGCCTTAAACCATATTAAAGTGCAAAGCTAAGAGAAAGATACATTTCAGGTAAGTTTCAATATTTTAAAGCTGGGAGATCTTTTGTACCGATACACCACCGTGCTTTTAGCACGGAGTCCGACCTCAGCACGATTGGCTAAGCCATCTCACCTCGAGACATCCAATCACAACACCACCTTGTGCGGGGCATGGCGTCCAATCTCAGCCCGATCGGCTAAGCCGTCTCAGTTCAATGCCGTGTGGGTCGACATCATATCACATCTCACTAGCAATAAACTCATCCCATTTAAGGGGAAATATCTCAACACATCAATCCCATCCCTTATAAGGGGAAAACATCTCATAACATCAACACAGTGATTTACCCCACGATCACTCCTACACCGGCACATGTAGTTGTGGGGTTAGGTTATTTAGACCTACCCTTACTCAGTGACTAACTGATACTCCAAAAACATGTATTATTTAAAGGATGTACAACTCACTTCATAATCATTCACACATATTTCTATTTCATTAGCACTAGAGGCCACAATTATAATATCATTCGCGGCACGTCATGTTACATCCCGCATTTTCGTACGATAAAGTTTCGTCGTAAGTTAATCGACGCAAGTTTGGCCATGATAGTAAGGTGTGTCAGGTATGTTAAAAGTGAGTAGTATTTTAAGTAAGTCGAGATAATTCTTAATTATGTTGGTACTTAGTTAATTATTGGTTAATGGGGAAATTAACTAGTTAATTAATAATTAGTGAATAATTAATTACAGATATGGGATAAGGCCTAACAAGCCCAAAACGTGGAAGCCCCTTTATTTCATTTAAGTGACTTTTACCTTATAATTGCAATGTGGCAAAATTTAAGAGAATTGCACATTATCTCCTCTAGTTGAAGAATTGTTATCAAGAAAGCAATAAAACAAAGGATACGGCCATATTCATTTTCCTTTCCTGTAGATAACAACCTTCCATTCCTAGTCCAACAAATCATGGAGAAGTCACTTTCATAGAAAAGTTACATGGAGATTCAACCTACACCTCCTTGCATAGAAACGTTAGTTCTCATAAATTAAGGAAACGTTTCCACCAAGATTTGCTTTGCATAGCAATGCGATTGCTTCGAGCATTTCATACAACTTGCTCCGAGTTTTGTCACACTTAACGTGTGTTAGAGGATTGTCAAGAGAATCAACTCAGGTATGTTAAGGCTAAGCTCTTTCTTCATTGTGGCATGATCTCGTAATTACACGAGTTTGATAACGAGGCATAAAGAAAAATTCATATTCCGGAATTTACGTATATTTTCCTACTCTTGTAAGTTACAATATTATCCTTATCGGGACTTCATATTCAATTGAGCATTTCCTTTTTCCAGTTAAGAGAGCAGAGAGTCTATATATAGAGTATTACAGTATTTTCATTACCATCGAGCTATAATCGATGGGCAGGCCCCTATTGGGCCACCTCTGATCATATGGTAAGTTATTTATTGAGCCTACTATGGCCAAGCGCCTATGAGCGAGCCTAGTTAGCCAAGATACAGAGCCTAGTATGGCCGAGAACCTATGAGCGAGCCTACTACGGCATAGCAGTTATATACATACCGAGCCTTATAAGGCCGGACAACTATTTTACTTATTATATTGAGAGAGTTGAGACAGTATCAGTAGGTAAGCATATATTTAGATTATCATTGACTTCCAGTTGCTTTAAGTTATTATATTATCAATTTAGTTTCAGCTTTCATTATAGTGCCTTACATACTCGGTACATTATTTCGTACTGATGACCTTTTCTGGGGGCGCTGAATTTCATGCATACAGGTTCAGACAGACAGACAGGTAGACTTCCTTATTAGGTGTTGCCCAAGTTCAGCTTGATCGGTAAGCTCCATACCCTTCGG